>JASAND010008485.1:0-24489 GCA_030248195.1 Trissonchulus latispiculum
CGCAGAACCTTTTACACCCATATTATAGGGGGTCGCTCTCGCGCCCCCCTATAATATATATATATATATATATTATGCCATTGCGAATTCAGTTCTATCTTATCAACAATTTCGATGCCATAATGAGACTAGTGCAGTATCTACTTGTCCATAGTCCCGGGTCAGCCACAAGCGTGCCGGAGCATTACACCAAACGGTGGGCAACCCTCTTCTTTGATGAGACCCTTTATTCTGGGTTCAGAACAAGCGTTCATTGTCCCAGGTCAACTGCTCGTGGTTTTCTCGAACAAGTGGACTGTTCATAGATCAGTATGACGAACCCGGCCACGCCGGCGCCTCCCGAACTACCGTTTCATTGCTCGAGTACCATGCAGCGGAGGACTATCAAGATCCCCTCTTTCTCATCAAAGCCCTCAATTCCGGGTTCAGGACGCTGTAAACACCGCCAATCTCATTTTTAAAAAAACTCACTTCAAAACAAAGCGGAACTGAATTCGCAGTGGTACAAACCCTACTACTTCAACCGTGTTATAACCACTATATAGTATTTGGCAGTGTAAAATGGTATTTACGTATATATAAATTTACATATTTCAACTACGTATCATAGCCGATTCACAGTTATACTCCTGTATGGTACTCCTTGTCATATACAAAAAATTATCCAACACTCCTTACCCCTTAACACAATCCTTCCAACACAGTTAAAGTCTAGTTACCTGTCCACAATCGCGTTATTTTTTATTCCCCTTTTCTTTTCGCTCAAACCTATTATATATACGTATACATCCATACATATAGTCTACCTTTTTTTTACCCTGCTATGCGTATAACCTTAATTATAAAACATTTAGTATAACCTTAATACGGAACATAATTAATTACAGTCGGTCGCGGCAATGCATTCTATCTAGTTCTACAACGATGACCTAAACTTTAATTTAAACAAACTAGATGAATTATAATTAAGAATAGTATGTGCAGGACAAACCTGCAACTAGTAACCTCCTTTAAACTGCTAAGCACACACTATAAATAGTGATTTCAGTGCAACTCTGCCAGTTCGACTATTACCACATTCATTGCAATTTTAATCTCAGTCTCATATCTAACTCTATCTCTATAGATATAATTCTACTATTCAGCTATCTCCAATCACAGCAATCTTCACATGCATCATGGCGGAATACGACCCTGTAAGTAGTTTTGATTCCGAATCCGTTCAGACTTATCTCTCAACGTGCAACGCAGATAAAACAGGAGCTTATGTTCTCACCTACCTTAAAGCAGTTGAGAGTAAATGGAAACTGAATTTCACTAATAATGCAGATATTCACGTCCCCGAATTCAGTAGCAGAAACAAACTCCTACCCTCCCTTCCTCTATCTGTTTACGGCATAGTCCGCCAGCTTACTGCTAAGTCCCTCGTTGCACTTAGGAAATTAGAAAATAGGAGCGACAGCTACGCTAAGATATTCACTCCCGACAAGCTTATACTGCGTTCTTCCAACTATTATCAACTCATGTTTTCAGCACCATGCCGTTCTAACCTTACTCCCCTCATGCCGGAAGTGTTCAAACTTCACAATCCCGCCGAGTTCGCAAACGAATTCGCACAAGTGACCGGCTGGACCGTACAGTACCACCAGCAACCACAGTTGTGGGAAATCCGACAACTTTGGGGGCTGGGGTATGTCAGCGTAGCCGCTCGATCTATTCATTTAGCTGCGCATACGGCAATCGGGGCTCGATTTGCCGATTGCTCGCTAAGCGAGAATCTAATTTCTCAGTGCATGTGCATTTTCAAAAGCCCACTGTCATTCCTGGAAAAATCTCTACAAAATGAACTCGATCAGCTATTCATGCCGGCTCTCGCCGATCATAGTTTCACTCGTTTAACAACTGCCTACATCGATCCCGTCCCCTATGAGGACAACTAAAACCCTCCACTAACTAACCACGTCGCAATATCTCCGTCTTCCCTTAATCACTTGAATTGGACTTGCTATCTCGCACATCTATTTAATATTTTCGCTATCCTTATTCACGCTTATATATATTATTACCGCCACGTCTTATATATTCTTTGCTATTCATTTAATTCACATGCTATCACCATTTATGTAGGATTTATCTATATATATACCTTTGTTTTAGGAAGCCAGCTTACCTCCGACAGGAATTCATATTGAATTTTTGGAAGATACAGATACGGAAATCGTGACAGATCCCAATGCTCCCATCTCCCCCACTGGTCAGGAAGCATATCTACAATTCTCACCTGACTCAACTGCTAATGACAGAGATGCTCCAATCACCCCACCCAGAATTCCCAACCTCTTCGATCCTCTGGAACTGAACCCGTCCATCAAATCCGTTGTAGTGATACCTGAAAAACATTTGCCCGTGCAATCTCGTTCAATCGCACCTAACCTCGCTCAGCAGAACAGCTCGACCAAAACTTTGCCTAATCCTCATCCACGCCGACAGCCGGCGACATCTCCAAAACATGCCAACAGCTCGAATGAAACGGCGTCACGCGGCTACCGTCGGCGAGATTCGCCCGGCTACAAGGCCTCGTGGGGAAATACTAGATATCAACCTTATCGAAAAACTGCAGAATCTCGCCAACCGCTTCCTAGCCAACGACTCGGCAGAGAGAGTCGTCATAAGAGTCCCCCAAAGCCAGCTAAGCATCAACTTCAGCCGCAGTGCGCTACAAAAACAGTCCCACGGAATCCGTCGCATCCGCAACGACTCGAAACCAGCCGCTGCAACCGACCTTTTCGTCACCAGAGCCTTCACCAAGATGCCAGATCTAAGTCCCCGTCCCAGTATTCTCCCCAAATTACACAGAAGGCATCGCAAACTCAACAGACGATCGACACTTCACATCGTGGCGTCCACTCTCATCAGAATCATCCGCCACCAGCACGACCACAGACGTCGCAAGCGCAATATCCTCCGACGGCTGAGCCTGCACAACAGAATTCTTTCAACATCGCTGCACCACGCCGTTTGAGTGCTAACAGTGTCGCGTTCTGGGTTACAGCAACCAACGGTTACACGAAACCAACCACCCCAGAGTTCCAACTTTCCTTACCTGACCAAGAGGAAAACTTTCTACCAGGAAAGGATCCAATGGGGATGCCTCTGCCACCCCCTCAGCATATCCGACACCGTAAAGCCCACACCCACGAAGCCATTCTCCAACATGCAGCCAAACTGGTCTTATACGGCATCGATTGTCCAGAAGCCGGCACTGATTATGTCCTCCGCGGCCTTCGCCTGTTAGGCTCTTTGGTATACGACTATAGGCGGGATCAAAAATATTTCAGCCAACTCCCCACGACCCAACCTCCGGGACAGCCCACTACTTCCTCGCAAAACTATCCCTTCCAATAGAAATGAGGACATTTCTTTCATCATGTGGGAGAGAAATTGTGAGAAAGCAGAACAAGGACCAGAAAAAACTCTATGTTATATGTGCATTTATATATGTAATATGGTAAGCAAAAGATAAAAGAACCAGAAACAAAGGAACCATATATATATATATTTATTATATATTATACGTACGTAATTGTGCATTACATATTGTTATGTTAAGTTATATTTAAAATGAATAATGCAATGCAGTAATAATGAATTTATTGTGAAATACCTGTCAAATTTGATAAACAGTTTATGTAATTAATTTGAGCATCGGTTAGGCCTGGGAGTCATCCTGTGAACTATTATACATTAGAATTAGTAGTTCACAGGTGGCCCGGGGATAACCTTTTACTCAAAAACACCACCTTTTATACATGATAGACATTAAAACTTTAACCCCAATTTCAAAATCAACCCAATTTCTAACTTTTACAACCCCCATAAATCCATCACTCTAGGGTGTTCTGTGTATGTATAAAAGGGCGGTGTTACAATCGTAGGGGTGGTGGTTCCGGAAGATTAGAACATATTCTGTTACTCGTGTTGTGTTTAACTATATATATTCAAGGCTATTATAAATTCAGGCACATTCTCCGTCGCAATCTCTCATTCTGGAAATCAATTCCTCGCTATCGCTATTTTGGTTATCAAGATTACAGATATCAATTGACTACTAGCTGTATCTCTAATTCAACGTACACACTTAGCTATTACAATTCCGAGCTATCACAAGATACGTAGCAACACGATTTCTAGTTATACTTCGTAATGCTACAATTGCAATCGCTTATAAAAAAGGTACTGATGTTTACCGTATTTTGAAGGCTAACTTTATAGTAAATAATCCCAATGACCTGAAATAATAATTATTTAGTAATGAGTTTGATTCTTTTATCAGATTGCAACGGATTGATGGGAATGTCATCTTTTATGGAATGGAATGGAATGGAATGGAATGAATAACCAGCCCCGCAGTGCACTCTGGTTTTTCATATATATGTAGTTACGTATATATGCAGCTTAAAGAGGGGTCGCTTTTTTGGGCGATGTTTCGACCTTCTCCGATTTTGCTCATTTTTACATATTTTGTACACCCAATGGGTCCGCGACACAAGACAAGTGCGTTTTGCGCAATATTGCTTCTATCGTTCTGTAGAGTCCTTCATAGGTGAATCCGACATGTGTTAAACATAGGAAAATGAAAAAGTTACGCTAAAAAAGTTTGTGTCCAAAAAATTTTTCGCTGTGTGAGAGACTCAGCTCTGAAATTTTGCACACTTGTTAAGGACATAATGTAGAGTGCAGCGAGTGACTTTGGTGCAATTCTGTTAAGAATTAAAATGTTGGCAATGCCTTAAAGTTAGAATTTGTGAAAATTCCGAGTTTGGCTATTTGCCAAAATTTGAATTCGCAACAGAATTGCACCAAAGTCACTCGCTGCACTTTACAGTATGTCCTTCACAGGTGTGCAAAATTTCAGAGCGTAGTCTCCCACACAGCGAAAAATTTTAGGACACAAACTTTTATAGTGTAACTTTTTAATTTTCCTATGTTTACACATGTCGGAGTCACCTTTGAAGGACTCTACAGAACGATAGAAGCAATATTGCGCAAAACGCACTTGTCTTGCTTCGCGGACACATTGGGAGTACAAACTGAAAAAATTAGCGAAATCGGAGAAGGTCGAAAATCGCCCAAAAAAGCGATCCCCCCTTAAGGTGGTAGTACCACTACCGGGGTGGACTTGGAACAGATGCTGTGAACTAAATACTTAATGAGTCGGCTTGAAATTTGGCAAGTTTGTTCTTTATCATGTTTTGCACCAGATGAGCTGATCTACGACGCTGTGGGGACTGACTTGCTGTCTACACAAGAGGAAATGTATTAAAACCTTTAAATTTAAATATCTCCTTCAATCCTTTATGAAATCATTTGAGATTTTCAGTATATGGTTAGTTTACATATAGGCTCAGGCCGTTTTTTTAGTTTTTCGTAAAAATGAGTTTTCCGTTTTTTAGCGTGTTTTGAAAATTTGTAAATTTTATATCTTGCTTAATATTGCGTTTTTCCAAAAACCAAGAAAACGGCCTGAGCGTATGCTGATGCAAAACATATTTGCAACATTTCTTCCATTTTGACTGAAGGAATGACGAGAAAATCAAAAACAATTCTGTAATTTTCTATTGTTTGCTTTGGTTTTTGAAATTTCCATTGCTTTCAAGCAGCTGCAAAGTGCTTTCTATTAAATAATGCACATGAATAACGCAAAAAGAACCGTTAAAACCCAATAGATTTAATTTTCGGATATACTGTTTTCACTTTACATTATGTGTTCAAACGGTCAACGTAATTCAGCTATATCAGCTATATATCAGCTATTCAGCTTCAATCGCTTGTAACCTTTGATAGAAACCACGTACTGAAGAGATATGCACACCATTTTAAAGCTCTTTTCGCGCTCTTTCTCGTAGTTCAGTAAAATTTAATATACGAAACTTAAATAAAATTTTGACTATTTGCGCATGCGCGAAGCCACGATGGTAGCTAGCCAATTATGCACTCTCTGACACCAAGATTTTGCGCAAAGATAGTTTGCCAACCTGTTTTGCTTTATCCAATGTTTTGTCAAGATTGCTTCATCCATGGAAAAATTACGTAGAAAATCCCGGTAGTGGTACTGCCACGTTAAGGTGCTGGTATCGTTTACCGTATTTTGAAGGCTAATTTTATAGCAAATAATCCCAATGACCTGAAATATCGCTTAACGACCTTACTAGTGTTCCCAATCGTGCTGA
Source organism: Trissonchulus latispiculum (assembly GCA_030248195.1). Taxonomy (NCBI): domain Eukaryota; kingdom Metazoa; phylum Nematoda; class Enoplea; order Enoplida; family Ironidae; genus Trissonchulus; species Trissonchulus latispiculum. The sequence goes on from JASAND010008485.1 coordinate 6,231, forward strand.
CAAAACTTTTAATCGTGTATGAAAAATTTTATTTCGACCAAAATTCCATATTTGACAAAAAATGGTATGCTGAGTTTTGCAATTTTAACTGGTTTTCGAATTTTTTAGCAATGATTAATATAAATAGACACAACCCAGACTAGAAACTGCAAAAATAAAGCCTTTTTATGTTCTTGATTTCTAAGGTCGAACCAGACTACTTTCGGTGAGCGGACAGCCTGCAGATATATCTACTGCTCAGAAAAATCGAGATTTACCAGAAAATGCCATTTCTTTCTTTTAATGTCACTTATTCATGCATATTTAATGACTGTGGATATCTGGCAACTTAAAGTAATCCATAATAGCGATGTTCAAACATATTCTAGGCGTGAAGAGTGCCGGGGGAGTAAAATTACGAAAGGGGGGAGTACAAATAAAACGTTATTCGTCCCAACCGCAATTTCCAAAGCTTCTGTAAATATGTATGGAAATAAATATCTCCGCCCCACCCGTTTTCGTCCTCCCCCAACCAGTTTGTTTCACTATTTTACAATAAGAAAATCAACATTTCTTTTGGTCACTGCTGCGCCTTTGTAATGGCAAGCCAGCAGATAGCTAAGCACCAGTTACGTTGATCGTTAAATACTGAAGCAAGTTTATGTTTTAAACAAGGTTTTCTCATACTTCGAGTAATATTGCGTTTTCAAATTTGGAGTATAAATTGACCAAAACCTATTGCAGGGTCATTTTTACGAGTTTTCCGTTTGAATCAAGACCAACTGAGATATCACATGTTGAATTTTGAAAAATGGCATCAATGTGCGTTTTTAGGAGTTTTCTCTCGACATGCTAAACAGTAACTAAAATGCTGAAAAAAGACCCTCGGCAAGATATTCCTGTCTCCGAAAATGAAATTTCAGCTCTCTAACTTAATTTAATCGAGCGTATATTGTCCTGGTTCAAAATTTTATTTTATTTTTTCAATTTGTGAGTTACCGCACAACAATTAAAGTTACATTTTATGGGAATATGCAAGTTTTTGGTTATTTAATGCCTTAAAGAGGTCAAATATAAAGGTTGCCATTACAAATTGTTCAGTCTACACCGGTGCGGTAAACGATACCACCACCTAGAGTATACCGCACTGTTGACCCTCCTCTAGGACTGCATTAGTTCGGCCTTAAGCCCTACTACTCAGTACTCACACATCAATGAAAAATACAATACCACATCCACAATTATACATTCAGCAGTCTAGCTCAAATGCTCCTCGAACTAATGCAGTCCACAACTCTTTGCACATCGTCTTTTAAGTCAATCTTTTCATAAAAGACAACAAAGAGTTGACCCCTGGCGTAGGTATGTGTAATGAACTGAGTTGGATTAAATGAGAAATTGGCTTGATTTGATTCGATTTCAAGAAATGGGGTCGTATTAGGCTGATGGGTTCAGTTACACGGAAGGTCAGCACGTTTGTCTAATTAGACAAACTTAGGTACCAGATTCCCGAAAGGTAGCTTGCCAAAATCGGGGATCTCTACAGCCAACCTGATAGGGGTGTAGTCGTGAGTTCGTTTAGGTAGGGGTCGTTAGGTTGATCGCAGCAGGATTCAATCCAACAGTGTGATCGCAACAGGATCGTTTTCAGCAGCAAGATCGCAACAGGATCTGATTCAGCAATAAGATCGCAGCAGGATCTGACTCAGCAAGGCTGTTCCTAACTAAGTCTGGATGAATACACAGAGATTTATTAACTAACAACAGGGTTCGGTATGCTTTAAGAACAGTAACAGTAATGACAGTAAAATTATCAAACAGGGGTCACTGGACAATTAATAGTCACTGCAATTATTAACAATATATAATCAAAGTACAAGGTACCAGGGTTGCCAACTCTTTTGATAGGTTAATACTTTAAATTGACCGATAATAGGGGAGGATTAGTTACTAGTATTTTGACTACTTATTCTTTCTTTCTTCCTCTTTCCTTGTAGTTACTAACAGGGCTTAAACTTCACTCTAGCCTAACCTTGGGTTCCTCTTCTTCAGGTATTGATTACAGGGTATTGTCAGGTACAATGCGTACTTGTGAGTTGTGTGTGATAAGTTAACTTCCTTATCCGTCTAATCACAAATTCAACTAATCAACAATTAACTGATAATTAATTAAAGTTAAAGATATAACACTTCTGTTCCGGGAATGGGTGAGCGGGCTTAGATCTGGTATTAAAGACTCTCAACGAATCCCACAGATCTAAGGCGGCTATCGGACGGTGAAGAGTACAATCACAGGGGTCGGTCTAGGCGGGGAGTTACCAGGAGAGGCCCGAAATATAATTAATGTAATTTAAGAGAATATAGTTTAATAGGTGCTCTTCTTTAAATCGGACTTCGCAGGATCTAGGTGCACTTCCGATAGACTGGTTAGGGTTAGACCTAAGCCAGAGACCGGGGAGCCTGAGCTCCCAGGACGGAGAGATGTAGAGCAATAGGCAATTTAAACATAGTTGAGTCTTTTAAGAATAGGGTTAGAAAAGACTGTAGCAATGTTCAAACACGAGTAGGTTTCAGTAATTCCCAACTTGATTCGGTGCCAGCAATGGTCTCTGCCTAGTTACTAACTCCTGGTTTCATAAAGTGTTCAGCAATGTACCTTCCAAAAGACTGTTCTGGACTGATAACTGATTAGGATCACACTGATACAATTCTGACCAAAATACTGACTACTGGATTTGACTACTGACAAAGCGCTTCGGACTGATCATCCACTGATACTAAACTATCCACAGGCAGATCGCTTCTCCGACAGACGAGCTCTTCTGGATCACCTGAATCAAATGGGTTAAAACCCATTAGAACAGGACACAGGTGCGGGAATCAAACCCAGCAACTATTACTCACTTTGGATGGCTTTCTGAGATAAAAGTTGTAACTTTGTTGATTTCAAGACAACAGCCTATTTTTTGGGCCAGTTTTCGGTTAGAGTGGACTTAGTTGCGCGTTATTAGTTTGGTACAAACGGATTTTAGCCAAATATCAATTTCTAGGCGATTTTCTGCTATGTAATGCAGAAAATCGCAAATACAACACAGTTCTTCCGTGGATACTTGGCTTATACTAATTGAACGTGAAAAGGGAACTATAGGTATTTAGTGAGCGGGAAAGTACCCGTTTCCTACATAAAATTGACATTAGGCACAAGATATTCATTTTCTTAAACATTACTACTTTCCTGAGATTCATTAGAAGATGGAGGTTTCTAGGTCTTATCTACTGGTAAACCTCAATACATTTATTAGCTATCATTTATATTTCTGGATACTTACGTACTATTATTTACCATATTTGCCATACACACAAACCTAGTATCCTTACGAAATAAAGTCAGCATGAAGTCCTTATTTGCGTTTCGTCCGCTCCTTGAGCATAGGACTACCTACGCGGACGAATCGAGGACTACATGATAGTTAAGGCCTATTCTGGGAGTCCCCGTGACTCTGAATTAGGCTAACTAATTAATTTACATGTGAGCCGACACGACAGCGGACGCTCGCTCGTACTGGCTAACATTCACACTTTCTTTCGAACATCGGTCAGTTAACGGACAGTCAAACACTTATTCATAACTACGCAGTCTTCCTGCCTAATATGAAACTTCTTTGCTAATTTCGGATGTGCAAATCCCATGCGCCCGATGGGAATCGACCCGTCATTAAGCTATTGGGATAATCCTTACTGACAACCTTTTGGACTGATTAAAGCTTCTTCTTGTGTTGACGATCTTGAATTTGGTACGGCTACGATTTAGGTGATTGTTACTAATAATTTCAGTTGCTGTTTCAATGTGCGAATTCGATAGCATTTCGGATTATCCCAACCTTGCAACCCATATTACTAGCAGACATTCAACTAATAGCATTTACACGAAGGTGGCAATCCTCACAACCCCTATCGTACAAGGGGAGTTTCCGTGAGTTACCAATCAATTAGCCAAAACATTCATTCCTCAGACACTCAAAACAGCATACGAAACAAACATTCAAGATTCATACAAATCATGCATTTCTGAAAATTGGTTAGATTCGGAACCTCACGCTCCATGAGGAGTTTACCCGAGTAACCGCCTTACGTAAATTTAGAAGCACATTCACACCCTAGCAACACATTATTCCAATACACATCTAACTAAAGGTACACATTACTTAACTAAACCCTAGTTCTATGTGCATATTTGGTTATAAAACTGTAAACTTTGTTACGCTCGAATTTGGCTTTTGCAATTCCACAGAATTGCCTTATAAAAGAAATTTTGTGAAAACTAGAACTTAAAACTTGGGGAAACTTTGTGTAAAATTTGAAAGAAAGCCAGTGAGTAATAATTGTTCGGCAATTATTACTAACAACAAGTTGAATTAAACTAAATACATAGTTAACTGTAAACTACAGAAAGCTGAGGAAGCCGGCCATTCCTCCCAAAACTGCTTACTGATTAATTATTAAGAGTGATGTAATTTCAATGTTTTAGGATTAGTTTTAACACGAACTATGCCGTTTTGATACCTATCAATTTTAAAGCCGACCTAACGCTAAAATAAAGCATGATACAAGACTGGCATTTTTTTAAAACAGTGCGACGCTTTTTTGTAAAAGTCATGGCCGGCAACTCCTAGTTGCCGGCTGTGGGGAGAACACTTCTGTTAGCTAACTTATGAATTTCAGAGCCGTAATTAAGGGGCTCTCTAGCTCAAAACTCAGAGGTTAGGTCCCACTCAAAATCCCGTTAAATACTACAAAAAAGAAACCCACAAAGTGACAACGAAGGAAAAAGAAATTTAGGAGCTTTTGCTTAGAAAAGACACATAGTTTTGAGCCGTGGCTTGGCGAACTAGAAACATAAAGAGAAGAAATGGACATGTCTCAAGACCTCCGTCAAACAGGAGGGGTTTACATGGACTGCCCTGAATTCAAAATCATAAAATAATAAAAAAATTAACGAGTAAAGAAATTAAACTGGCTCGGAAGCCCATCATGCTAGAGAACTTAAAATTGGCCTTCTGGCCGAAAGTGTTAAAAAGTCGGGATTTAAGGGTTTAAAAATACAAAATATTGGCCTCTTGGCCGTGGCTTGGATTTAAAATAAACGGTGGCCAGTCGGCCTTAAAACATGAAAAAGGGCCGAAAGGCCAACATACAGACATATATATAAAATTGGCCAAAGGGGCCACAGTATGAATCCTAATTTTTTTGTTTCCTAGTCAGCAGAATAAGGCCGGACATAAGAGATCCATGTGGCCGCTCAAGTTGTTAGTGTTCGGGTATTAGCTCAGTTTACCTCTCTGGCTCGAAGGCCAGAGAGATCCCTAGATTTTTCTGAGGTTGGGGGTGTGTACTGCTATTTTCCCATGTCACACCAGTGACACGAGAAGCAGTACACGGGGAAAGGGGACATTTTAAACGACCGCTCTCGGTCGTGCCTAGTCGAACACTGATTAGAAGATTTGAAATTGGGAGCAAGCGACGGCTCGCTGACAGCCGGTAATAAAAGCGGTGTCCTTTAATTTTGGGGGAAGCTTCCAGAAGTTTCTAGAAGCTTCCCATCTTTTACATGTAAGATCCGGGCTCTTTTTGGCCCGGGGACCAGGTGAGGGGTCAGATTAATGATATCGGGGAAATATTGCCCCCAACTGGTCCTCTTTTTGATGAATTTCGGGGTCGAAACTTGGGCGAATTTTATAAAAGTTTGGGTTTACATGTAAACGCAACCAAAGGGATAGTTGATAGAATATTGGTCTTAATTTGTTCAAAAATTGACAGAAATTTGTAGAATTTCGGCCAACTTGGGCCTATGTAATACAAGAGGTATGTCCGTACTTTAAATGAAATCGGAAAACTAGTTTATTAATGTCGGAAATAATTTAATATTTCTTTGTTTTCGGCCCCTCACACCTGAGTCTTGCTTGGACTCTTGGCCGAGAACAAAGCGTGCCGGTCATTTGTCTTCGGCAACAATTGTTCCTTGCTACTGGAAACTCCCTTTTTCCAACAAGCCAGAGGAAGAAATCCTGAGCAAGGAAGAGAATAAAACCAAAAAGGATGAAAAAATATGCACATAGTTGTTTTTACCTAATTCCTAGCTAGGTGAAAATCACATTATTGAATTCTACGTACTTAATTACCTAGAGTTAATTTTTTTCTGTTGGTTTAATTTGTATTTGAGGCAACTAGGCCCCCCTCGGACCAATGAGACATAGAAAAGGTGTGTACTAACTCTCTTTTCGAGAGGCAATTCTCCTGCTGGACTAAAGGCCAGCCTAAAGTTCATGAGAGGACAGCCTTCCAGACAACATGACTGGACTTGACATAAAGGTTACGTAAGTCTTAGTTAAGTTACACCTTTTTAGAGAAACTAAAATTACGAAATGGCAAACATTTTACTAAAACATTTTTGACCATAACTTTCTTAATTTTGGGAGTTGAGAAATAAAATTTACATTTTTGGAATCAGCGTCGAATTGCCTTTCGATTGAGCCTATGTTATGTTTCCACATAAAATTTCGATTATTACGTAATAATTACCTAATTAACACTAATTAACCCCAATTAACATTTTTGACTCATATTATTACTAATTTAACCTAACTGATTATTAAAAATGGGGAGTTAATGTCAAATAACGTTGCACATGACTACCTACATCTCAACACAGTTACTTATGCATTTGTAACTACATATCATTTGCTAATTAGGGTTAATTCTATATAGTAACTACCGTATACCAACGAACCATCTTCATATGATTAAATTTGACAGTAAACTGAAATTGTTGTTTGCAAACAGGGAGGAATTACGCGTTTTGGTGGGTAATATTAAGACCTTTTCTTCGAGTTTTGGGTGGTCGATAGCAATACATAAGTTGTCTAAGATTGGATCCTAATGAAAAGGCACCAGCTCTTCATTAGAGTGTGAACATTTGCAGTTATTATCTATTTGGGGATAACAAGATCCAAGTGAAAAGGTACCAGCTTTTCACAAGGGGGCAATATTAAGGAATTTCCTTTCAAACTACCTAACTGACTAATATGTTTATTAATCTATGATGTTATTCTTCTCGTGTTAATGATACCCTGGCCTTATACTGCAAATTTTAACTAATCTTCCCTTTCGTTTCCCTGAGAGTTAGTTATACTTTAGAGATTGGCAACCCTGTTCTTAATTACACACAAATACAAATATAGCTTGGACGTTCAGTCATGTAACCACGATCATAGAAATCTTTAACTTAACCCACTTTCTGAGGTTTTCCTTGGCGTTTTCGAGTGACCATTGAGCAAATCCTCCTTTTCAGACCAATTCTTCAAAATCTGATTTTTTATTTAACCAATGTCATTACATATGCTGCATCTCGCCCACATAGCCTACCCATTCTAACCAGGGCTTTTTGCGTCCAGAGTGTGTGGACGCAGTTTCTTATCTTGACGTAACGAAATTTTAACGGGACGCAAGCTAGACGCAACATTATTTAGGGAGAAAATTCACTTTTGTAAGAGTGAAAACTTTAAATGTTTCCAGTACAATTTTTCCATATTTTCCAAAAATTTTCTCGGTTTCTGCGCCCCCCAGACCCCCTGGTGTTTTCCACTATGCCATCGAATGCCAACGCTTTGTAATGTGTCAGTACTTGTTGAGTTATCAACCTGTATCGATACATGATAGATCAAATGTTATAAATGAAATTGCCACTTCAGCACCTGAGACCCGAAAAATTCGAGCCTCGGGTGGGACTCGAACCCACGACTTTCGGATGAACGCTCCGACGCACTGCCAACTGAGCTACCGAGGCTACAGTCGCACCAAGCTAGAAGGAGTTCGTATCCAAACTGCAGTGACAATGAATTAATAATGCGCTAATAATTAACAAAGCCCATAATTAATAAAATTTGTAGACGTAGCCGAATATCCAAGCTTTTGGGATCATGTAATGTAATGAAGTTGATACAAGTGCATTAGCACAGTTTTTAAAGTCTAAATTTTATTCTTGACTGGATTTTCAAAACATTTTCAGCTTCCCTCAATTTTCGCATCCCTTAATTACCAAGTCGACCTAATTTGTAGAGTATCCAATTTTTGGTTTGATTCATTTAAAGCATTCAACTTGCGAAGTCATTGAAAAACGTTTGTCCTGAAGAAATTCAGACATTAAGGGTTAATCAATCGTATTCGTAATCAACGTTAATACTTCACTGTTTTTGCCTTTGATTAATACTGCACTACGCATCGCATACACGCTCTTTTTTTATTGATACTGACTTCTCAAAATGAAAACAACTCAAATTCTATAATTTGCAAATGTAATTTACACAAAAAATGCATTAGGTATTTTAGTTAAATGTAGCTGATGAGAAATTAATCTTTTTAATCATTTTCATTACGGATTCCGTAATTTCAAAAAATTTCTCCAACTTCTGGGGGATCCGCCCCCCAGACCCCCCGCTGCTTGTTTGCCATAATGTTTTCGGGATTCATTAGTTCTCAGAGTTTTCGAAACAAGATTACTGCCTTTGTCCTGAATGGTATTAATTTAATATTTATTTAACTAATTCTTAATTAGTTAAACTATAGCATCAAAATATCTGAATAATGTGAGTCAATAATATCGAAAATTGGTCATGATATGTGATAGATACAACAGATGCCAATTAAATCGCTTTGAATATTTGCATTACGGATTTTTCCGTAATCGCAAAAAATTTTTTCAACTTCTGGGGGGCTCCGCCCCCCAAACCTCCCGTCGTGTATGTATATAGGGCGTATTGCACATATTTGGTGATCCTGCATTACTGTTCAGTAGCATCACCATTCTAAGTACTTTTTCATGCGTTTAAATAATATGTTTCACTAAAGAAATAATCGACATTTTTATAAAGAATACAATTTTTGCATATAAAACACGCTAAAACAATAATTTTTCCTGGACGCAAAATTTCTTAACGGGACGCAACTTAAAATTAGCTGGACGCAAGGTTGACGCAAATCCGAAAACCAAAAAAACCCTGATTCTAACTCGTGGTAATTAGACGACAGGAGCCACGAACTTCAGACTACAGATAAATGATTATATTATATAAATATTATATATTTATGAACCAGTTTTATTTCGTCTTTTATACAATGATGTGCAATTACCGCAAATATACGTACATATGCGTGCTGAGTTTTCTTTAGTGATGGAGCTTCCGTCCCGGCCTTCAATTTTGCTGGGTATTGTGTTTTTGATGATGTTCTTAGCTTTTAGTGAGCTACAATTAGAACCGGGCTTGCGTTCTCCTTCTATTCTCAATTTGATATGAATTTAGATCCCTTACGAGAAAATGGGATATAGGAAAATTTAGAAATGATTCTATACTCATCTTTGTGTCGCAAAACGTAAGTAAGTATGGTATAGTTACACTTGTGGTGAAATCCCCAACCAACCATTTGCATCAAAGCCGCGACTCTGCTAGCACCGACATGGGTGAAATTAAAAAATAATATTAAATTATTCCTCTACGCGGAGAGTTAGACGAGACCAAGCGAGGGATGGCTGTGATCAAACGTAGCAATTGTAACGCAGTAAAAAGTTTTCAAAGATATATATGAAGTGGGGGACCAGGCATGAGGTTAGCACCAAGGCAAATATTTTGAAATTGGAAATAGGTCTGTCCATGATCACACACTTCAATAAACTCGATCAAACTTCGATCAAACTTGATCAAACACGCAGTTTTTGTTTATAATTAGGAATGGTTTGATCACGATATGGGGGGGCCAACTTCAGGAAGGTGTGGGGGCTAGTCTGGACTGCCTATTCAGCAGCCCATACCTGGTCATTTGTTTCCTGCGGGATGCAGGATCATCCCGATGGTCCCTCTAATCTATGCCTAGCGAAGATTCCTGAACAGAGAGAGAGAAGATTATATATACTATGCAATTTTTTGAAACTTTTTTGGAACGTTTAAACTTGTTGATTTTTGTAGGGAGAGGAAAATGTAGTAACGAGATCTGATCCTGTATGTGCTGGGGATCCGATCATTCTAAAATAGGACGCATTGCCTGTATATAAAGCATTGTATGATTACTAATGGTCATCTTTCATGAGTAGTAAACGCAACACTGTCCGCGTAGGACAGTATCCTTGGGCCCTCAAGGGAATACCCCCTCACCAGGGCCCCGTTGCATAAAAGTATCAGTTGAACAGTGTTAGACTGTTCAACTGTTAGACTGTTTCTGAACAGTGTTGCATATTTCGTTGCATAAAAAGACTGTTAACTATCAGTCTAACACAGACATGTGCAGGAGGGGAAGTTCTGGGGGGGGGGGGTGAAGGGCGGCCGAAGGCCGCCGAAAAACCGGATTTTTCCGGTTTTTTACCGGTAAAATCCGGATTCTGGGGGGGGGGGGTGAGGGACCCCTCTGGGGGGGGTGAGCTCAGGTCTGGGGGGGGGGGGTGAAAACACAAATACACAAAAACAAAAATAAAGATGAGCACACTTTCCTTGCCTTTTTTCCAATGATGGGGTGGGCGTCACCCACTAGCCGAAAGCTACCTCCGGTCGCCAAATATCGAATCGCTAGCTTGATTTGCTGCTCCACTGTTAAGGCGTAATTACGATTTGTCTGGTGAACAAGATAAGGGTACACCAATTCCTCAAGTTCTCGAATTGGCATCGCTTAAGCGGAACCGCGACTGGTTCTCATAAGGTAAAAAATTGAAATTAATTCGTTGCCGAAAAATTCTCCTCTTTCTGCGTCTATCTTGTGCATGAAGAGCAACGGGAATCCAGTCATCGCTATCGTCTGAGTCAGAATAAAGCATTAAGAATTAATTTTCCAAATTTATCTGAAAATTAAATTAAAATAACTTGAATTAATATTTAAAACTCGGACTCGAAATGCTTAAACTCAACAGCTATCTTCCAAATTGATTGCACTGAAAATTATTTCAAACTCGGAAAAACGCACAACTTTAAACTTTGGAAGTTTTCTACATAAATTACAGTAATAATAAAAAAGTGGCAATAGTTAACGAAAGTTTCCTCTAAAATTCTTAGCAATTAACTGTATTTTAATCACAATTAAGTAGAAATAATTCTTTCAGAAATACTTAACAAAAATGATTCCTAAAACTAAAAATCACCGGATGTAACAGTTAACTAACGGTGAAAATTCTTTGTTAGACTGTTCAAGCTCTCATCAACAGTATCATTTGAACACTGTTAGTTTTATGCAACGAACACTTTGAACACTGTTGGACACACTGTTATAAACACTGTTAGAACACTGTTATTTATCAGTCTAACAGTAAGTGAACACTGATAGTTTTATGCAACGAAAACAACAGTTCAACTGTTTAACTGTTAGACTGTTCAAACTAACAGTCTTTTATGCAACGGGGTCCAGGTCGGCTATAGAGATCCCCGGTTTTGGCAAACCGCCTTTCGGGAATCTGGTAATTTTGTCATTTCTGGCAAATGTGCTGCCCTTCTGAGTGATAAAACTTAGTTTACCTAGACAGTAAGAATAGACCAACACGGTTTATTGACAAATCATATATCAAAACAGTCACAGTCAGAACATAGGGAGAAACAGAAGAAGTCTCAGGTCAGTGAGTTCATCACATATTGTAGACCGCCCTAAATTTTTTACTTTCATATGTTGGCTAACGTTGGGCGAAAAAGTAGTTCTCTCTGACGATGTCGTGCCAACCCTTTCTTTTCCCCCTCCCTTAACTCGTCCTGTATTGCTAGTCGTCATGTACTGCTTCGTGGCAAGCATAGGGGGCATAATGTTTGAGGACGATAGGCATATATCTTCCACGATATATACACAATAAGATGTAAGGACGGATCGCACATACATATAAGTCGCGCTGCCCCACCACAAATGCTCAAAGGACGTACCTAACTTTAGTGTCTACCACTAATATATATATATATATATATATATATATATATATATATATATATACATATATATATATATATGTGGTAGCAAGATAGCAAAATTGACAAGATAGTTATCTTGCTAAGAGTTTGGTAAGATGGTTATCTTGCTAAAGCAGTAAAGCAGTAAAGTAAAGCAGTAAAGCAAGATAACCATCTTACCAAACTCTTAGCAAGATAACTATCTTGCCAATTTTACTATCTTGCTACCACATATATATATCTACCAATTTAATCGTTGCATGAAAGTGACATTGCGGGCGGACGACGACTAGAGCGTTTTAACAAATATCTAATGAAATGCTTTCATTATCTTGTCGATAAGACCATTCGGTTTAGACTTCAGGCAGGAGGGTATATTCAAAGTGCAGACCAACAAAAATTCAGGTTACATGTGAGCAAATACGAATTCAAGTACATTACAAAACAAATATATACAATACGTTTGTTACATACATTTTTCCAAATAAAGTGAGTCACTACCATACGTGTGCTAGTTTCGGTTTTTTACGTGAAAAATCCGGTTTTTCGGCAGCCTTCGGCCGCCCTTCACCCCCCCCCCCCCCAGAACTTCTCCTCCTGCACATGTCTGGTCACTACTATTATACCACGGTCGCGTTCTTATGCAAAAACTTAACGTTTTACAGCACTTATGCTTTCTGTCGTTCGCTACTTTGAAGACGTTGTTCCGCCGGTAGAGTTCGAACAATCTGATTTCTAAAAACAAAATCTCTTATGGATCCAATCACAATCCAAAAAATAACAACAATTGCTAAATACTGGACCCATCCCCACTTGAGAAGTTCCCAGAATCCGCTAAAATATGCAATTTCTTCCACAGGAATAATGAGATCGACAGTTGCTGTAAACGTGGAACCTGGACTGCCCCCAGTCCAAGTAGTGAACAGGGAATCTGTTTTCAGAGTTACATTGCGATTTGAGTGTTCTCGGATAATTTTGCTGAGCACAAAGTCGCCAACGTTGGCGCTGTCAAACTTAATCGGCCACTCATCGAATCGAATGTCCGTTCCGCAGCACAGCAGGGGGATTCGCTGTTGCAATCGTAAATCTCCAGCAGCCAGAAATGCACTGGCAGGAACATGATAGCTGGACTGAATGTCTATCAAAGACTTCATTCGAAATCGTGACCGCAGCTGAAGCTGATAGTCAAAAAAGAGTAGTACAGTTATACTTTGGATAGACTCAGAGTTGCCTAATGATAAGAAAACCTGACAGACGAAGCGATCCATTTTTCCGTCATTATTTTCATCCATTTCTTTCACAGAAACCAGCGGAATTCTTAGGTGTGATTGTTCCAGTAAATTTAGGCCCGGAACAGTGCTCCAAACCCAGTACTGATCTGAAGTAGCGCCTTGACCTACAAAGATGAGATTATGACTAAATTGAACCATCGGCTGTTCTTGATAAGTGTTAGTTTTCTTCCAAAATCCTTGACTTCTATAGGCAACCAGGAGAGGGCAGATGATAATTAGTGCCCACGAAACTATGTGAAACAGCATTGCCTGTGAACATAGTCTAGCTCTGTAGATTTTGAAACTGGGGTGGCGGTGAACTTCGAACCACATATCTTGTCAGATCTAAACAACACAGCACTAAACTAAACAGGAACTCATTATTGAATAAACTTGCGAAGAATGTTTTCATACTAATAAAATAAATTTTATCATTCTCCGGAAAAACGGAAGAGAACAACTATAGTCTATGTATAAGTATAGTGCCCATTCTTTCCCTTCAAAGCAGAAAACTAATCTGAAAATGGCTAACTCCAGAGAGTTGGACGCGGGTCGAAATTTGCGGCCCACACCCGCCCCGCAGCCCGCACTCAAATTTTCGGCCCGCACAGGTCCGGCCCGCGGCCCGACATCTACAATTTTCGGCCCGCAAAGGCCCTCACAATAAATGCGATTATTTTATGTTATAAATACTATTTAATGTGTATAAAAAGTTGCAGTTTTAGTTAAAAGTTGTACTTGCCACAATTGTGAAATATTTGCTATCAAAAGACTCTCCGTACTTTTACAGAAATGCATCGCAATTTAATCTAATTTAATTAACATGTCATTTAGTTATTTCTCTAAATCTGTAACTTGCTAAAATCTTTGCTGTCAACTGATAAACTAACTTGGTCGGGGAAAAAGTTCACATGCTTGAACCGTCTACTTTCATCAGTCAGAATCATATTAGTCAGAATTTCATTAGTCAGAATTTCGTTAGTTAGAATATCACTAGTCAGAACTTAAATTTTGAACCTCAAAATTTGACTACTTCAATAGAGCATTTTGCACTCACGAGACATTCGGAAATTGAGGGGGCCTTCTGATTTGAGGGCCTCTTCCAGGCAACAGGGAGGCAACCTGGTGCCTCCCTAAATATTCAAATAATTAGTTTCGAACTTAATCAATTGTTTTAACAGTATATTTAACAATACACAAAATTTGCACATTTTTAAGTCATAGTTAGATATGCACTGGGGCCTGGCCCGGCCCCGGCACCGGTGCATCTCTAGTGGTGGTCATTGGAAAATGTACAATTAGTAGTTAATTGGAATCTTGTCTCTGTTACCACAAGCACTAAAAATTCATAAAACTATAAACAATTGAGCGAAAATTTGGCATGGGCATGTTGTAAGTTGTTGTAAGTGTAAGTAAAGTTGTAAGCTTAAGATGTAAGCTTGCATTGAGCTAGCAAAAAGCTGAATCGAAATACCGACACCGACACCATATTCGTGTTCTGCTATCCAGAAAACCTTCTTATGCAACCTTTCAGTAAAATCAGACAAAAATGTTTCAGTATCCCCCGAATCGAAAAATAACGAATTTTGGGAAATCAACAAATTTTGCAATGTTTGAACTTGTGCTCGAAAACATGCGCATTCCAAATTTTAGCTCAATTGGCCAAGCTTTACGAATTTTGAGCGGTGGCATGGGTAATCAAGAAAGGATCCGTTTTCAGTGTAGGTTTTCTGATTTCAAAGTTAAAAATATTGTATAAAGCTTTTAAACTTAAGCTTAAAAGGTTATACTGTTACTACAAAGATCGGCCCGCGCGGGCCGCTGCGGGTAGTAAATTTCGGCCCGCCCCGGCCCGCGGCCCGCGTCCCACTCTGCTTCAGCAATATATATTTTACTCTAATTTCTTAATATCCATCCACATTTCACCCTCTTATACGTACTCTTGCCTTTGTGAGTAGCGTAACTGAATTTCACTTTAAAGCCCTCCATCTTGAAAGTTTGAACAATCCTACTTCGTGATTAAAATAAAACTGATCGTTAAAATTTATAATTGCTAAATTATTTAGTGCCCAAGCCCCAAATACTTCTACATAATAGAAAAGCAAAATTACGCCACACATACAAACAAAACTTTTAATGAACCAAAATAACAACAACCACCGATTTATTTTACATATACATACAGAGATGTTGCTAAGCAACACCGTCAAAGACTGATCTATCTTTAAGATAGGGGTTTGGTAAATTATGGTCAACACCGTAAGTAAAGGCAGATTGAATGACGGAAGTTAGCGCTGTGAAATTAATGTGAGCTATGAAGAAGGGGATAGTAGTTCATGATTGGAGTAGAAAAGAGTTAATCGACCACTGATTCAAAGATTTTTCTTACGTCGTCATTTAAATTAAATTATACAGTGTCTTTTCAGCAACTATCCCCCATGAAAGATCGTCAGAAGCAAGTCACGGACACGGCTGCCTATAAACAACGGCCCCCACTGAGGCGGCTACCAATAACAAGGAGACCACCACTGCGGTAACTCTGCGCCATTCCTAATACATTTGGAAAAGCGTTTAATAACAGTATTGGAAAGGAGGGTCTGAAGGAAACAGTTTGCTCATCCCTACAAAAGACTTACACTGCCATACATTGAACGAAGGCAAAGCTCCAGGGCAGAGTAATATTGCGAAATGCGAAGATATGCTTTATGGAACATTTAATGACTGAATTGAATGTCTTTTTGAGAGCTAGGATTGGGCTACTGATCTCGCTGCTGCTCAGTCCGGATACAACTGAAAACCAGTTAAAGGCCTCCTGCAACGGAAGCAGGCATAGGAAAGAATGATAAGCCTGTAACGGGATTTCAGCTGATGGCCCTGTGGTGTAGTTGGTTAGCATGTCTGCTCCGGAGTCAGAAGGCCATGGTTCGAATCCCGGCTGGGCCATCTTAATACTTTCAATGTGAGTGAAAAACTGAACCTTCAGCTTCCCTTCTCTCTTATAGGTCTTGGTTTTGTGGGTACGGGCCTGACACCTCCCGTTCGGGCTTGTCCTTGGCTTCTTCTTGGTCCACCAGCCCTGGTAGAAGCGCTACATTCCGATCTTTTGGCAAATGGGCATTCACAAAAGGTCGGCATTTGCATGATGGCACTGTAACAAGTTTAATTTTGCAGGGCAGATAAAAACTAAACGAACGGCTGGGTAATTAAGTTTTCCCAGCCACAGCCAGCACCGAACGAAAATGGCAACAAAGAGCTCCCAGGGGTGTCCGTCCACAAATCCACAGAAACAGATCTGCTACAAACCAAGCCAGAGCTGGAACGATGATGGGCTACCCGCCTGTAAAGGTGTCTTTGAGTATCTTGCCAACCAGCTCTTCAGAGAATCTTTGTTTAGAACAAACTGGTTATAGACTCAGCAAAGCTGAAACTGCAAACATAAACTTGTTACAGTGCCTTCATGCAAATGCCGAACTTTTCCGAATGCCCATTTGCCGAAAGATCAGAGTGTAGTGCTTCTACCAGGGCTGGTGGACCAATAAGACCAAAAGTGGCCTTGTTTCCCCCTCAAGTTTCATTCTTGCATACAACTAAAACATCTAAATTCCAACTTTGCATTCTTCAGAAAACGCTAGTGTATCTTGGTCCTACATAATATAAGAGTGTACCACTAGGCACACTATGTTATCAGAGCAAAAACAATGCTCTGCTCGCTAACGGCCCACCCCCCGCAAATCAGACCCATCACTTCAAATAATTTTGAGCGCTATGTTTATGTTCTAAAGCTCGAAGCAGGCACAAGATTCGCGCACGCACTGCTTGTGTTTTCGAGCTTAAGCACATAAACATAGAGCGAGTGAGCGTACTCCCGTTTCGAGTAGGTACTGATTTGCGGGGGGCGGTGGCCGGTGGGCCGTTAGCGTGCAGAGCATAGTTTTTGCTCTGATAACATAGAACTTGCCTAGTGGCATACTCTTCTTATAATTATGTACTCTTGATAATATCAAGAGTACATAATAACTAAAAGTTGTGACATGCCAAGCGTCATACTCTTAGTGATTAAGGCCGGGGACATGATCTGCACGATAAAGGCTGACCCCCTACACAAATAGGGTCTTTCCCATTTCCCCCCCACAGCTCAGAAGAGGTACCGAGGAAGCACAACTTGACTGATTGAGTTGAAATTTGGTAGGGGTAGGTTTTCGAACCTGCTGATTTCAAAAATGCAAAAAATTTTAAATTTTAAAAATTTTTTAAAAATTTTAAAATTTTAGTTTGGTAAGGGGGGACCAAGGTAACCGAAAAATTTATTGAAAAAAAGTTTGCTGAAAACTTGCTTGAAGGGGTTTTCTGGGGCGCTGGAATCTGAAATCCGTTTTTCGATTCAGCTTTTCGTTAGCTCAGAATAAGCTAAAGGGTTAAGCTTTAGATGTAAGCTTATCCTGAGCTAACGAAAAGCTGAATCGAAAAACGGAATTCAGATTCGTGACCAGAAAACCCCTGTAAGCAAGTCTTCAGCAAAATTCTTTTCAATAAATTTTTCGGTTCCCCTTGGTCCCCCCTTACCAAACTAAAATTTTAAAATTTTTAAAAAATTTTTAAAAATTTAAAAATTTTTACATTTCTGAAATCAGCAGGTCCGAAAACTGCCAAATTTCAACTCAATCAGCCAAGTTGTGCTTCTTCGGTACTTCTTCGGAGCTGTGGGGATGATAATGGGAAAGACCCCACAAATAGACCCCAGTGACCCCTCCCACACGTGAGTACCTCGTAGACATTCGTGTATGCTTTGCTCACTCGCTTGTATGTGTATGCGTTGAAGCCAAAAACGATCTATCAGCAACTGGCCGCTTTCGAGCTTCAACACATTAACATACAAGTGAGTGAGTATACACAAATGTGTGCCAGGTACTCATTTGTGGGAGAGGTCACTGGGGTCTAATTTGTGGAGGGGGTGAGCAGATCATGTCCCCACGCTTGTCACACTCATAGTTAAATTAGCTCTTGATATATAATATGAATACGTTCTTAGTTACGATATGGTCTTGA
>JASAND010008487.1:0-25675 GCA_030248195.1 Trissonchulus latispiculum
TACTTACTCATTATTGGGGAAATTATACTCTTAACTAGTGTTGTCACGTTTGCGAAAAATCCGGGTCGGGCCCGGGCCGGGCCGTTCCTAGTTATCGCGGGTCGGGCCCGGCCCGGGCCCGGCCCGAAGCCCGAGCACGAAACAGGCCCGATTCCCGGCCCGGATTTTGGGCCCGAAACAGGCCCCCGGCCGGCCTGGATGTAGGGCCCGAAACCGGCCCGAATGACCAAAATTAGTAAAAACGATTTTTTAAGTAGGTTTTAGCAGACAATTAACATAAATGATAGGAAATAAATGCAAACTTCTAGTTTCAAGGACACGGAGTAAAAATTCGGTGTTTTTCTATCCATTTATATCAATTTGACCTTTGGCCCGGAAACGGCCCGGGAAAAAATCCGGGCCTGTTTTGGGCCGGGCCCGAAAAAACTCCGGCCCGGGACGGGCCAGTCCGATCAAATCTTGATCCGGGCCGGACTGGGGCCAGGCCCGGTCCGGGACCGGCCCAGGGCCCGAGCCCGAAACAGGCCCGGGTGACAACACTACCCTTAACAGACACCCCGTGAGATTGTATGTTGGAAGAGGAATTGGCCTCTCTCCTTTATAGGATGCCTTCCTTCAAAATTTCCTCCCAATTTCCTCAGTATAAACTTACATCTTAAGCTTAAGTCTTTAGCTTATACTGAACCAGCGAAAAGCTAAATCGAAAAACGGACTTCAGATTCGTGTTCTACTACCCCAAGACCCCTATATACCAATTTCCAGCAAAGTCGAAGACAAAAATTTTCGGTTTTTAGATGCTATTTTTAGTTTAGTTTCAAATGTATTCTATACATTCAAGCAACATTTGCTCATGTTACCTTATTGCTACTACCATCATAAAACGGCGAAAACTGTTAAATTTGATTATTATTTAAAGCACTTAGCTTACTTTAAGTTTAAAAAATTTTGCCACAACCAACAATAGTTATTGGGTGCAGGTTAGCAATTCCCATTGGAGTACTAATGCCAAAATTAAAAAGATTGATTATCCGAAAGATTAATCAGCAGTATTAGGTAATTTCCTAAATTTTCAATCAATCCCGAAATAATGGCTAAATGATACCTTCTATATATCATAACTGTTATCTCTTTCTCTTGAATGACAGAGTGATCATGAAAGAATAGATAACAGTTAGGAAATTGTTTTGCAGTGAAGTGTTTGCTTGCACAATTCCATGCATGGAGCAGTTTTGGAATAAACATTACGTCAGAACTGGTATCCACATCGTATCTCGAGAGTACACATTACAGGACAAACTTTCGATATGATGTACGCTTTAGTTTGTCTGTGAACTAAAGCGATCTTGGTAAATATTTAGAGAGCCAAAGCTAATTTCCTAATAGAACCACTACTTTTCTACCCTTCGTTATTTATCTAGCGATTGAATTTCTTCCAAAAGTTTCCATTTGTCATCGCAATAACTGCTTATTTTGTAACTGAGATATAAGCTGTAAATGTTCAGCATAGGTTTAGAATCATCGCTTTTAATCGTCGAAATTCATTGTTATCCATGCATTATGTTCCTCTTGGTTAAGTGCCGTTAAGATTACAGGCATTGTTCACACGTTGGAAACCGACATGGCCTCCACATCCTCCCAGCTCGGACAACAGGCCCCAAAGCCTAACATCCTCCAGGTACAATGGGGTTTCACAACAAATTTCAAAAATTTTACTGCTGCATTTTATGTTTTTGTTTGATTTCATAACGTACAGAGATCAATAACATCAAAGCTTTCTTTAAATCTTGCCCCATGTGGAAATACCAGCAATTCTGTCCAATTCCTCAGATTTCAAACGTTTGTTCATGCGCAAATCTTGTTTAACTACGTCAATATTAGAGCTGATAGCGGAATATTCGGCACATTGAAAACTGCATTTTTAATCTAAATGGTTTTTAAATCTAAATCGTAAAGATTTTTGTATGAACAAACGTTGGAACTAAAACAAATTGTACAGAATTGCTGAAATTCCCACATTGGGCAAAAGATCCTTGTCCCATTTGCACATGGGGTATAGAAGTTGGCCCATATGCATATGGGACAGAAATTCTTGCACCCATATGCATATAAGGCAAAGAACTTACAAAAGAACTTGCTCCATATGCATATGGGACAAACTCAGTTGTCTCATATCCATACGGAGCAATTATATATGTTACTTGCAATATTGAAAAGCGTGCAATTTTGAAATTGCACGATGTTTCCGTGCAATTTTGAAATTGCATGATCTTATCGTGCAATTTTAAAATTGCACGGAAACGACCGTGCAATTTTGAAATTGCATGGAGTTTCCGTGCAATTTTAAAATTGCGCGGGCGAAACTGTGCAATATTGAAATACACTATTTCAAGCTTCTGGTTTTAATTTAATTGTATAAATTATAGCTCACAAAAAGAAAATTTGCACCATTTGTGGATTTATTGAATTTATTTGTGGTGTCTTCCAGTTTTTTTAGCTTTTCATTATAAATTGTTAATTTGTTCATTGTTCCTGGTAATTGCGTCTTACCAAGATAAGAAATATTTTAATTATAGTTGAAGATTTACAAGTATATAATTAGAATCTTTCGGTATATAATTCGTTCTGTATGAAGCTTTTACACTAAAATTTCATTAATTTACCAGGATTTTTAGTTTCTTTTCTGATCAAATTTTTAATAAAATTAACCATTGGAGATTTTGTCCCGTTTTTAAAAATTAACAAGTCCCCCAAAAATTTTGGAACCATTTTGGTCAAATTTTAAGTGTCGATTTCAAACTCTGTGTGTCAAATCTGTTACAAGTTTTTCAAAATAATTTATTTAAGATTCGAATATGATTTATCAGTCATTTTAGTTTAAATCAGAAAGCATACAAAATCAAATCATACTTGACACTAATGTTTTACAAACTATGATTCGGACTTTTATATTGATGTTGATTTTTGTTGTAAACATCAACTTTTAACCAAACCAAACGGAAATTAATTTTCTAAATGCACAAATGGTGCAGATTTTCAACAAATGGTGTTGAGAGTTAACATTTATACAAAGAAATTAAAACCAGAGGCTTGAAATTGTGTATTTTAATATTGCACGGTTTCGCCCGTGCAATTTTAAAATTGCACGGAAACTCCATGCAATATCAAAATTGCACGGTAGTTTCCATGCAATTTCAAAATTGCACGGTAGTTTCCGTGCAATTTTAAAATTGCACGATAAGACCATACAATTTCAATATTGCACGGAAACATCGTGCAATTTCAAAATTGCACGCTTTTCAATATTGCACGTTACATATACATGGTCCGTAACATATATTTGTCGTTTCCACTATGTTCACACAATGACGCATAGAAGGCCCTTCCAAAAGAGTATAAATTTAATCTGTAAAATATATCCACCCTTAACAAATTTCCTTTAGATTACTTACAATTTGTTCTCGTCAAAGCTGCCCACAAAACACGCGCGCATACCACCTTAACATTTTACTAGCAAGATTCATTTTTGCAGAAAATTTCTTGTTTTGTGTTGAGAATAAAGCATGATCCACAAATATTCACTAGTATTCTATAAATTGACACCTTGACGAATGCCACATTATTGGTTACAATGTGACATCGTAAGCTGTCCGTAAAAAACAAACAAGATGCAAACAACAAACTTTCATATCTTCAATTTTTAGATATAATACAGTTATAATTAAAGACATATATTAAATATACTTCAATAGTTCCAGTACCGTAAATCTAACATAGACAGATTTACAAAGTTCGCACTAACTTGTTTCATAGACACCACAACTAAAGTCATTCAAAGTTATGGTTGAACGATTATATCGAGAATTTGATCAGTAAACAACTGATATGCTCAAATGTTTTGCATTATTTTCCCAAATACCGTGTCATTGATTAGTTTATACTAATCCTTCTCAAATTAACTCTGCGTGTTTTAAAAGAAGAAGGGGACGAAGGAGAACAAGAAGTATTATATTTATCCATTTTACTCCATTATATTTATCTGTTTCAGAAATGCCTACTAAACAATCCAAAATTCCAGCAAAGCCAAAGGACTTACATATTCAATCCACATTTTTACTTGGCAAAAGTAGCCTGGTGTTCCTCAAGTCGTTAAAATCCAGAATTTTATGGGCTTTCATTGTAATAGCTTCTTTCTGTGGGCTTGCTTATCAGCTGCATAAGTCGATCTCTGAATATAAATCGTCGCCAAGCTTTTTTAAGATAACAAAACTGCCAATACCCCATATTCCTGCAGTTAACCTATATCCCAAAAGTTGGGCGAATGAAACAAAGGCGGAAGAAGTTGGTCTAAATAAAACCGATTTAAGTTACTTAAGTTCGCTGTTCGTGTATTCGGTATTCAATCAGAAACTTTCTGAAGAAAGGCTGCAAGCAGAACTACATGTGGAAAGAGTAATGGCGGAACTAGGAATTACCACCATAGGAGATATAATGGATATTTTGACATACCCAGCAGATCTGATATCAACTATTGGAAATGACGCCATATCTTCCTTCACCTGCTTCGGTCCCAGCTTTTTTATTAATCAAACCGATAGATCAAGTTTTTCAAGTACTCTACGTGATCCAACCTTGCATTGGCTAGGGACAAAAACATTTGTAGAGGCGTCACGAAAATGGAGTCGATGGACATTGAATGATGACATCAGTTTAGCTTTCCTAACAATAGGTGACTCAGATACGTTGAGACCGCTTTGGATTGACCTAAAGAGATCATACTTTATTAGTCTTGGTGTTCGGCATACCGTAATTGTGAACACACCAAGTAGGCGCTGCCATGCCATAAAGCGATACCAATGTGACCCTCGTATTGACTGTATGAACCGATATACGTGGTCCACCAGAAATTGTACCATCTACAATGGCATTGAATCAAAAAATATCAACATTACACTGCAGGATCTATGCGATACCTCTTTTTATACTATGATGAACGAGGACCTAGAGAACAATGATAGTTCAAATTCAATTCAGCAGTCCAAGTTTGGACGCAATTCAAAAGCTAGAGAAAAAGCAAATGAATATTTTGAGTGTTTTTTCAATGCTTCTTCTCTTTCTTGCGACTCATGGCAGTATGACGTGAATGCCGTCGTGAATCCTAGCGACGAATACAGGATTAGATTCTCAATGGATAACGTGAATGGGATGATGACAGAAACGATGGAATACTACACGTACACTACCGCAACTCTGATCAGTAACATTGGTGGCGCACTTTCTCTTTTCACTGGACTCTCGGTTCTGTCTTTACTTCGCATTATGTTTTTCAGCGTCCGCATAAAATTCTTTAACAAAATTAAAAACGATGAAAATTGTGAAGATGGCAGAGTGCGACAAGCATAACATTAAACTGAAAGATCTACTGGTATTAGTACCCCCACTGTAATCAATAATCTGCAACAGCCTGCCAAAACAAACATTTATATTTGACGGTAATTGAAAAAGACAAGTTATAATATGCTGTCTGTGTATTTCCTGAACGTTTCTAAATGAAAATGCTTAATGGAATTAAAAAGACCGTGTGCAAAAATTAAGTCAACCAGAATAGATCTGTACTCAGAAAAATAAATCTCTGTGTTTTTGAATTATGAAGAAGATCGTCTACTAATTACGTTGTAACTGGTTATTATTCTCCGTTGGTGAATAACCTTGGTTATGTACTTGACATCGCTTACACTGTCACGTCAGTTTTAATAGAACAGCAGAGGACAGAACGGCACGTACGGCACGTAGAACGGCATATCAAAACGACACAAACAGAACAGCACAGGAGCAATATGGAAATAACAAACAAGGCATCAGCAGAAACAAGGTCAAGAAGAGAATGATGTTAGTAGCAAGAAAGGGTTAGCGCAGAAGAAACAGAAATACAATAGCAAAGCGAAAAGAAAACAAATACTGTAAGCTAGGTAGCTTCCTCCGTCGAAGCATGGTGTGCAAACATTGAGCATTAGTGACTCTGAGCCTCCGATGACGCTCGTCCTGTATATAGCAATCACGGGATGAAGCACATAACCAACGGCCATGTTTCTGAAGAAGGTCCAAAGAGACACCCGAATTGGCGGCAAGGGAGGCTCCTCCCCTACGGAGGCTATGAAGCCCGAGACGGTTGGGATCATCAACGACAATGTCGGCGACAGCAGCACGAAAATTGGACATGGCAATAGAGTGAGATAGTCTAGTTCCTGGCAAAAACTTGAAAAGCCCGCTGCGGGTATGATGGAGTTTGCAAAAAATAAAGACATCGCTGCTGAAAGAAGACTGGGCCATGGCGAGATACTTACTGAACTGAGTGTAAGGGAAATCCACGTCACCAGGTTTCCCTAAAGTTACTTGGTTTCCTCGGCGATACGGATCAGTCTTACTCTGTTCGATGTACAATGACAACGAATCAGACTCGAAACTGACATCCCGAAGTCGCAGATTTTGGAGTTCCTGGAAGCGTAAGAACCCGTAGTATCCGACTGATGCCATCACTGCAATTCGAAATTGGACCATGTCCGCCTCCGGTCGCACGGCCCTACATAAACATTAGAGTGTCTGGAGAGGCAAAGGATCCTTCTGGCGTTGTCGAGAATTGGACGCGGATCGTCGGCTTGACTCTATGATAAGATTGGCAGAGTCTGATCTTGGCAGGGACAAGCCCGCCAGCCTGTGTGGGCCCAAATAATGCTGCAATAAGTTTGATTAATTGAGGACGCACATAGCCCTTTTCTGCCTGGTGGACTATGTAGAGATCCACTGTATCCATAAAAACGGGCAGTGCATCCAAGATAGAGAGAGATTCGTAGGTAGGTGTTTTCTAGGAGTTTATGTATCCCGTATTTATGTCATGTAAGGACGCTTCAAGCAAGTCTTAACGATTATGTATTAAACTGTACATTAGTCAATGTTATTCAGTACGATGGATAACAGATACTACGATGTGCTACACTCGCTGACCACTCTGCCAGACTGATACTAGTATTCGGCAGGCGTCGTCAGTGGCGTACCGACATACTAGTTGCAGCTTTAGGTCTTTTGAACCCCCGGAGTAAAAAGGTATTGAAAAGCGTTTCTGCCCTGTGTATTTCCTGAACGTTTCTAAATGAAAATGCTTAATGGAATTAAAAAGACTGTGTGCAAAAATTAGCAGAAGTCAACCAGAATACATCTGTACTCAGAAAAAGAAATCTCTGTGTTTTTGAATTATGAAGAAGATCATCTACTAATTACGTAGTAATTGGTTATTATTCTCCGTTGGTGAATAACCTTGGTAATGTACTTGCCATCGCTTACACTGTCACGTCAGTTTTAATAAAACAACATAGGACGGAACGGCACGTAGTTTTAAAAAGAAAGTAAGCTGCTAAGGTAACAGGGGTGACGCGTCGACGTTAAGGCATAGCCATTTTTCTGCCACAAAGGTACAGTTTCCAACCGCCTCTGTCCCTTTAATTTCGATAACACCTTTTACAAATGCAGCTGCTCTTCCAAACGGGAAGATTAAAGGCCAAAAAGGAGCTGAAGGCCATTTTGGGACAATAAGAGTTCCATGCGCTTGACACAGACTTAAATGGCTTATTACTTGTGGGACTAGGAGGATCTACCGGAGGAGCCAACCAATTATTAAAATGTTTCCAATCGAAAGAAAAAGCATCAATTCCGGACGAAAATTCGGAACGAAAGCGCGAATTAAAAAGGGGGAGTTTCTTGTTGAATAGTTGAATTCTGAGGCGAACCTATCAAAATCATAAGGTCCCCACGGACCGTTCATAAACTGGAAAAGATGGGGGGACACCTCCCATTGATCTGTGTCTACGAATCTGTTCAGGCCATCCGCCTCTTTATTTCCCAACCGTGGAATCCATTTTGGATTAAGTGTTAAATAATTATCTGAGAACCAAGAAATTTTCCGATTTTGTAAGAAACTTCCTAAACTTTTCAAGCCATAACGAATTGCCTCGAGTTCTTTCAAAGTTGAGCAACGCTTTTGCTCAGTTTCCGTCCACAGACGATGACATTAGAAAGACTCAATAGATATCTTGGCAATAGCAGCACACCCAAATTCACTGACATCAGGAAAAAACAGCTGCGGATGGCAACTGAAAATTTTTAATTTTCCTCGGTTGAACTTTTGGAAGAAACTTTAACCAAAATAAAACATCTGACTTCGATGACAAAGTTAGTTTTGCCCAGTTATTCCAAGTGCTGGCAGAGGCGATGTTGGAATACAACGCCCTCGTTTTGAGACCAGTCAGTGATCCCACGACTGAAGTCAAGGACTGAAGTTTTCCTGCCACTGACGTGAAAGTAGTTACATGGAATTTAGTTTTTAACACCAACGCTATTAGGCATTCACATATTTTGACAACTTTTGATTGCGGGATGAAATAAGCAAAACTTTTCAGATCAATACCATAACCCAGCCAAACTAAGCGCTGAGCAGGCTCCCATTGGGATTTTTGGTATTACGTTGCGAACCGGCCGAAGCTAAATCTTTTTGGATAACTTCCGAACTTCTCTTAGTTTTTCATAAGACTCTGCACAACCAAAACCGTCATCCAAGTAAATTACAAAAGGAATACCCTGTGACCGCCAGAGCTTTACTAGTGGTCTTAAGACTTTTGTAAAAATGTAAGGGGCGGAAGACAGGCCAAAAGGCAGAGCTGTAAACTGAAAATATCGCACGAATCCGTTAAAAATCCATTGGAAACCTAAAAACTTTTGATGGTGGGGTGCTATGTCCACATGGTGATAACCATTCTTGAGATCAAAGGAGAACATAAAACCGCTTGAGCTCAGGTATGGCTCTGCCGTTCGAATATCTTCTAGCTTTACTTTTTGCTTTCTCACGTGATTAATTGAAGTATCTTAAGTCTAGAATCAACCTTTTCTTTCCTGAAGCTTGTGTAGCAACTGATAGTGTACTCACGACAGTGGGTTCGATCCCATTAACAAGCTCAATTGCAAGGCCTGCCCTAACGAGGTTAACAATTTATGTCGCAACGAATTGAGAATTAATCAGCGCCGAATTGTTATTACGCATTTTCTTAGGCAGTGGTTCCGTAGTGAAAGGTATTATGTACCCAGAGGAAATAGTCTTCTGCACAAACTTGGAGGCATTGATTTCCATTCAAAAGGTAAAATGACTTTTTAAACTACCTTTAACATTACTGGTTAACTTACAATTAAGAACTGGTTCGCTTCGGAGAGGTTCACTGTTTGGTGGCTGGTCTGAGAGGGCAGTCATAGGCCCAGTGACCGATCTTACCGCATTCATAGCAAGAATACTTCTGTCCGTGTCTGAAACTGCTGGCGGAAGCTTGGGATGCTGAGTTCCAGGCATTGCTTGGACCGGCTTGGAACAGGCTCGGAATGGAGGTTTGCTGTTGTTGCTGTTGGTTATTGAAATTTGGATACTGGAAAGCGTTGTCCCTGGCACGGGATGATCGGGCGCTCCCGCGGAAGCGGAGGCCCTGCCGAAAGGGCAGACCTCTCGCGAGTCTACGTTTCTTCAACGCTCTCGCTTCTGCTGATCTGATTTTTCTTTCGTCTTCCGAATCGGACGCCAGATCATCTCCAACATACTCATGTACAACGTCCCATCCTGAGCGGTCAGCCAATTTTATCATTTTCTGTCGTAGATCAATCTTGTCCTTGGCGTCTTCCAAGATATCGGAAACCTTTTTTAGGCTGTCCTGGTCACCGGCCTTCAAGAAACGAGAGGCCTTGGAAAGCTTGGAACCATACATTAACATAGGGTCGGGTCCTGGGGGGGCTGTCCCCAAAAAATTTTGAGGGGGCTTGTACCTTGAACAAAAATTTTTAGGGGGGCTTGTACCTCAAGAATATATTTGTAAAATTTTCCGAAAAATTAACGCTAATTTATCAAAATTTGCAAAACAGTTTGCATTTTTGGAAAAAATTTCAAAATTTTGCCCGATTTTCCCAAAAAATTAAACTTTTTAGCTAAAAAATTCTGGCGAAGCCGGAAATTTTTTGAAATTTTACTGTAAAAACTAATTTTTTCCGGCTATTTTTGGTTACCCCTTGGCCATTTTTTCGTTACCCCTTGTCCCCGACGGCGATAGGGCTTGTACCTTGTCCGGGTTGGGGGGGGCTTGGACCCCCCCAGACCCCCCCGCGTTAACCTATGCTTGGAACGTAGATCATCGTTAAAATCTGACTGCGCTTGGTGAGCTTTGACTGATCGGGCGGTTTAAATCGTTTTTGATGACTTCGGCCATTTTGGAGTCCATGGCACGTTTGATCAGGCTCAATAGTTCCTCAGGGGATACAACTATACCATTGTTCCCGGGATTTTCATCTTCCACCTGACCGTCAGTTGACATTGCGCAATATATAATGTGCAAATTGAAGGAAGGCAAATAAAAACAAGTCGCAGACAGGAGAGACATCTTATTTAACTGTTTATAGCCAAACCGGAGTTGCCAAGTACTCGACCTAATTTAAATTTGATAAACAGGGATCGGGATTTGGACTTAATTTAAGAAAGGATCCAAATTAAAACAATAGGTCTGAATCTAATTAATGCACAACTTAGCCGTAGAATCAACTCTAAAAGTTAGCAAAGGGTCATTCGGTCACCAAATCCTCCTATAATCGGAGTTGTCACTCCACTTATGAGTGAAAAAGAGTGAGTCACTCCACTTATGAGTGAAAAAGAGTGAAAAGGATAATAATCTTGTGAATCCCGGGTCTCTTCACATCACTTTAAATACTTGCAATTGACGAGTCAAGTATGATTAGGAAAATTATCAATTAAAGGTATAGGGTTTTCGACTCCACGAATTAAACTAAACCTAAATTCTTCTACAAATGAAAATTTATGTTAAAAATGGTAATTGTTGGAAGATTTTTCAATTTTGGGCATTAAGTAGTTAATTACGTACTAATTGCGTACTAATTTACTTTCTGTCCGTTCAATATTCATCCCTGCTCAGGCTGGACTACAGGGAATCCTCAATTTTGGACACATCACCTTTTGAAGATCCAGTGTCTAAGTTTACTAATTCTAGTAAACGTGCCAACCTTCCATGTACTTGAAGCGGTTGTCACCTTGAATCAACCTTGTTAGATGAAAGTTGCTGAAAGTTGCTACATGTGGCGAGGCTGCCAGGAGGACCCGGATTGGACTCCTGTCTCCGGTCCCCCAGTAGTTGCTTCTGGTTGGTTGGATCTAAAGGGGTCTGGAACGTGTGTCGTGGGAGCACGGATCCCTTGGGCTCAGAATGCCCTGCGCTGGATGCGCTCTCGGTTCGATTCCGAGTTGAGTAAGCCGCGGGACGCGTCTTAAAGAAACCCGGGGGAGATGTAAGGGAAGCAGGCATAGGAAAGATTGATAAGCCTGATATGGGAGTTCAGCTGATGGCCCTGTGGTGCAGCGGTAGCATGTCTGTTTCCGGATCAGAAGGGCCGTGATTCGATCCTCGGCTGGGCCAATTCTTTACTTTCAATGGTGAGTGAAAAGCAGAACCTCCCTCTTCCCTTCTCTCTTCTAGGTCCTGGTTTCGTGGGTACAAGGGTGCCTGACGCCTCCCTTTGGGATTGTCCTCGGTTTCTTCTTGGTCCACCAGCCCTGGTAGAAGCGCTACAAAGTCATACTGATCACTGCAGAATCAGATTAGAGCGAATTTGGAGTTCAACCTTAATCACTTCATTACAAATGCCTTGAAAGTGGGTTAATACATTGGAAATAGAACGACGCCGTTTGATGTATCAAGTATCACCCAGTTTCCATGAGTGTCTGTTACTGGAAACAATGCTTATTCGAGCATTTTAAGAGCTTATGGAACAACTATCAATTTGTTTCAAATCTCCTTCAAGTCTTTCCCTTCTCCGGCCTCTTTCCATCGGCCACTGGCTATGATCTCACCCTAAAGAATTATTTAAAGTTTGGCCATTACGACCTTAGCGATCTTCAAATGATTTCAATTTCAAATGATCGGCCTTGTGTTTGGCAGACTACCACGGACTTGAGAACTCATTCGACGCTAAGTTTATGTCTTTAAATTATTTACAATGTCTAGTTGCTACAAATATTTCAGTGTCCATATGTGCGTACATACGAAGTCGGTCCCAAATAGTCATTAAAATGAGTCTAGTTGCGCTATTTGGAGATTAAGTTTATGAAATTGTGAATTTCAGCTTCTGACAGTCTGACGATTCACACCAGCGTGTATATATATAATTGATTGGTTTTGTAAAGTCATTGCGGATATTCGTCGATGTTCCATGTCCTCACACTAGCACCCTATATATGATGTGTTTTCCCAGACTTTATTTACATTCATAGGCAAAGACGGAGTACCCGATCAGCTGGTATCAGGCCTTCGTTATGAACTCATAGCGACGCGACGTATGATTAGCGGAACACATTGAAGGAATGACACTTCCCAATACCTATGATTCCAAGCAAGAAGAAAAACTGAACGTCAAATAACAATTCTGTGTCTGTACTGTTATTGTAATGTTTTCTTCGCTACCTATAGTCCACCGGACCAGTATCCTGCACTTTATTATATGTTTCTGGTACCAGCCGGCGCCGGAAAATAGCAAATCCCCCCTTCCCTCCCATGTCACCTAATTGTCCGAGAGTTAAGGGGCGGCCGCCTCCGGGTGGAGCTGCCGAGGTGCGTTCATCACATAGTCGGTGATGGACAAATCTCCAGCCTTGGTAAACGCCTCGGATAATTGTAAAGACAATTATTCGGTGTCAGCCAATCACCCATCCCCAGCAGTTAAAGTTCTAAATTATTGCGGCTGACACTACTCCTAACTGGTGCACATCCAACTGGAGTGGGGCGTATGGATAAAAAATGCTTATTCTTGTTGTTGTTTCAAAGATTCTTTTCTTTGATGCAAGAAATTAGAATCTGAAAGGGGTTAGTCAATGTTGTACCTGACTGACCCCCTTTCTCGTAGCTTCAATTACTTTTACTCTCGTTATCATCAGATGACGCCTGATAAATAAAACTAAATTGTGTGGGGGGCTGCGGTTACTCCATAGACGGGAGGGAGTGCACTGAACTTGTGTTGTGTCTTTATTTATTTGTTGCTTAAATTTTATAGATACATTTATAATTGGAAAAGATTTAGTTTTTAACTCCGAAACCTCAACATGGGTTTAACCACAACTGCATATTTTTTGGTGTTGACCCAGCATTTGCATAGGCACTCAACTGAGGCCCTTTTCATGCTGCCTCTCCGTAGACCGCAAGCGGACAAGAGACGGAGAGACGAAGGTCAAGGATAGAAAACAAGACCCCCAAGCCCAGCTGGCGTACGGTTATTACGGACACACCCAGGGCAACACACGACGTCTGCCGGCATGTGCTGCCCCCCCCCCCGCATGCCAATAGTGCCTAAGATGGCTGAAACCTAGAGGAGCCTGCTTGGAAGGCTGTGGACAAAACGGAGGCTGCAGAAGAGGTGCGTGGGGAGGGCCTAGCATCGGATAGGACAGAAGTGAAAGTCCGCATGCTCGTTTCAATTCAGAAATTAAACAAATTTTTATAAGACAAAGTCCCGGGGGGACCTTTTTCACCCCCAAGCCTTGTGTTAAAAATTGAATAGAAATAGACAAAAAGAACATACTTTGGATTACTGCTTACCGCTCGCCTGGTAACCCCTGGCGAGCAAGGGGGGCTCCTAGATAGGCGTTGTTAGTGTTGTTGCAGTTGCAGTTGTCGCTGTTGTTGGTGCTGTTGCTGCTGTTGTTGCTGTTGTTGCCAATGTAGTTGCTGTTGCAGTTGTTATTGTTGTACAACTGCATATTAGCTGGTAGAAAAATGTAATATATACGCGACTTTAGCGCGTTCAATGCACTCCATTC
This sequence comes from Trissonchulus latispiculum, assembly GCA_030248195.1. NCBI lineage: Eukaryota > Metazoa > Nematoda > Enoplea > Enoplida > Ironidae > Trissonchulus > Trissonchulus latispiculum. Next base: position 13,895 of record JASAND010008487.1, read on the forward strand.
AAGCCTTTATTTGTGTTTTTTTTTTTTTTTTTTTTTTTTTTTTTGGTTTGGGCTCACCCACTTGTAGGCACACTTCGTGGCCCGTCAGTGGTGCTCTCCGCAGACCGCAGTCAAGAGACGGAGAGACGAAGATCATGGACAGAAACATGATCCCCAAGCAGAACTACCATACGGTTATTTCAGTCACGCCCAGGGCAACAGCAGTCGTTTATCCGACTGCTGTTGCCCCCCGCTTGGTAATAGCAACTATGATGGCGGAAAAATAATAGCCTGCTCGGTAGGCAAAAGGGGTAAAAATAGGCTGCAGAAGCAGAATCGTAAAGGAAGGCCGAGCACTCAGATAGGACAGATTGAAAAAGCGGTCTGAGAAGCTCAAAAATGCAAATAAATGTTTTGGTTAAGTATCAATGTTTAGTACTAATGATTGGAGATTTTTAAAATTTTGGAAAATGTAGAATTTGTTTAATAATTGTAAGTTTTAGGTTTTTTATTTAAAAATTCCAATCTACAGCAGCTCGTAATTATCTAATCTAATCCTAATCAAAGAAAATGATTTTCCTCAGGATGCAATAGGGACACAGGAGGACCTTTTTCACCCCCCATGCCCATCACAGCCTGAGAACTCTAAGCTTTCAGTTTAAAATTTAAAGAAATTGCTACAACTTAGCTGGTAAAAATCCATTGAAAATCCACCATCCTTGAAATTAGGCGTTGATAAGTTGGACACAGGAGGGACCATGCACGCCTCCTGTGCCGTTGATCTTCTCTCTGAAACAAAAAACAAAATTTAAAATTATGTTCTTAAACTTACGTGAAGTGCCATTCAAGCCTTTATGTCAAAATGTAGCTTTTCACATGTTAACGCCATTGTGAATGTCAAAACACAAGAAGTTGACTCAAACTATCCACTTTAGCACTAATTTTGCATTTTCTCGTCTACAGTCCATGCCCCATTTAATTTTACTGGTTCATGATTTCAACCCTTTAATGTTCTATCATCTCCGAATTTTTTCATTTTCGCATATTTTGCACTTCCCATGTGTCCACAAAACACAATTGCTTTTACTTTACTAGATTTGAAGCACAACAATGGATTGATGAGGAGGTTTGTTTCCTACTAGATAGGTTAAAACTCGAAGCTTAGCCCGACATAGTTTTTCAGATTTAAAATTTGCAAGGATTTAATAAACCTTACTGATATTACCACCCTCAACCACTAACCAAGAGCCATTTCGAATCATGGCTGTACTGCATCCATGGAGAGGGACCAAGACAGATGCCCCAGTCTCCCGTTTCTCACCTTCCCACATTCAAAAACCCATTTCTAGACACAAAAGAATAGACAGCTGGGTCAGCTAGGGCCTACGTCTAACCGATATTTGCTTAGTCGTTGCTCAAGGGGACTAATGAAAGCTTTCTGTTTTCTGACAACTGGGATTCGAACCACTCATTATCGGATTAGGAGTTGAACGCTTTAACCACTCGGCCATAATTTTGTCCACCTCTATTCCTTAAGAATTCAAACCACGTTTTTCTTTATTGACAAGGTAATTCAGGCTCATATTGTGCAGCAAACAAATAAATACGTTCAGACGACAAACAGACAAATCACAACAGGAGGACAATACTAGGATAAAGATAAGACAAAGAGCACAGACAATAATCCAGATCATGGTAGATTTAGTATTTTTTATGATAGCAATGATCATTATAATAATTTCTAACACAATTTCAATTTACAGTAATAAGCCTTTGAAATTAGCCAACTTTGGGATTTGCTTTCTAGGATCCCATATTATTTCTATTAATAAGAACCACACTACAGTTTGCACTACATACGTATAGTATAGATTAGCATACAGAGTGTAAAATACCCAGTCATATAATCACAACATAAATAATTATCAGTCTACTATTATGAAATTAGCCAAACAAAATTCTTCTACGTCCCGAAAATTTCCATCAAACTCTAAATTAACCAAAATTAAAATATCAGCAGAGTATATGCTTAATTACTTGTTACATACTTTAGCAAACCAAGCCTTAGTGGAATGTAAGGTTATGTATTATAACTATAAGACAGCAAAATCTTCGTCTTCAAATTTTAAACGATTTTTACTCTGATCAAAGTTGACACGAAACAAACCCTCAATCCTTTGTAAATCCAGACAAGATATTTTTAGAATTTTTGATAGTTGAAGAGGTAAGCTACAGAGGGAAGGAGGGTCCATTTTACAAACCAGAAAAGCAAAACGACAGTAACAAGAAAATAACAATCTTGCCAGTTGCAATGCAGTATATATAGCTGAAAGTTAACATTTTACAGAGTATATAAGCAGACTTTTCCAGCTTCGAGAAGTTATCAGAAAGTTCGCCAAAAATTATTGTTAACTGCAAAAAACTGTCCAAAAACTTTGCCAAGTTAGCAAAATCTCGTCAAACGTTGTAGCAATCGAGGACACATTACTTCGCAAATTAAATGGAATTTACAAATGTCCCATAAAAACTAACATTTTTCCTACAACTTGCAGCAATACTGAACAATAATATTCGCGCAGCATTAACATACACATAGTACATAACGTACATAAATAATAAAATACAATTATATAATTAGTGTCAAAAACTGAAAAAAGAATAAAAAGACAAGAGGAAAAACTGAGCGCAGGAAATTACATCCGGCAGATGCGACCATTGCTGGTTTCAGCTTCCGCCATCATCAATGAAAGAATGAAAAGGAAATTCGCCCGTCACTGACAGGAAAGGAGAAATTCTTTGCCATCAGGAAAAGGAAAATTTCCAGTTTCATCTTTCTTTTCCCGCCTAGAACAGGTGAAAAAACAAATAACAGAAGAAGGAAAAATCAAAATTTCATTCAAACACAAAATTTTAAAATCCAAGATTATACAACGTCCGAGAATCATCAGTACGAGCAACCCTACACAGTAAGCGTTGCGTGAACGAATTAGACACTATTAAATAGTCAATTAATCGCAAAGACTGCAACAAAACGAATTCACGATGCTATTTTAAAGCCGAAACTCAATTACTGGGTTGTTTGGCTACAGTTATGTAGGCATCACAAAGTGAAACGCAAATTCTATAAAAAAAGCTGCTTAGCTCACCTAGGGCTTTCATCTGACATTCGACCATTTTAACTCAAATGATAGCAGTCTCACTCGCTACCTTACGACCAAGAGTGCATAATTGCACTATATAAGAAGAAGAGTAAGCCACTAGAGGACTTCTCTTCTTGGCATTGCGTAACGGTGCTCCGACGGACCACTATATGCGAATGTTCCCCCGTTTGGTGGGGGGCGGGGGGTAGCAGAGAAGAGCTCCCCGTTGGTTGGGGGGTAGAGAAGAAGATTACGGTAGTTTTTGTTCTATTTGTAAACGGGGGGTATGCTTGTCGACCCCTCACCAAACGGGGGAACATTCGCGTATTGTGGTAATAACAATTGTATTGTATAGTATTGTTATTACCACAATACGCGAATGTTCCCCCGTTTGGTGAGGGCTCGACAAGCATACCCCCCCGTTTTCAAATTGAAAAACTACCGTAATCTTCTGCTCTACCTTCCCCCCAACCAAACGGGGACCTCTTTTCTGCTACCCCCCGCCCCTCCCCACCAAACGAAGGGGGGGTATGCTTGGTTGAAGAGAACTTCCCCCCCACCAAACGGGGGAACATTCGCATATTGTGGTCGGTCGGAGCACCGTTACGCAATGCCAAGAAGAGAAGTCCTCTAGTGGCTTACTCTTCTTCTATAATATAGGAGGAATTAATGGACGTTACGACTGTATACATAATTTAAAACTGTACCTCATTTTCCCCTAGATTGTTCTGAAGGGACAACCAAAAAACAGGGGACAGTCATAATCTGTTTCTACAGGCCTGATGAGGAGCCGACAGAGCCGCCATTCGGAGCAGGGGGCTGATGTGAGGGATTGCTCATTCGCATGTGGGAATCAATGATTTGGAATAGTTCCTGGGGGGAGGGCACACGTCCATTTTCCAGCTTAGACCAGACCGGCACATCTGAAAAAAATTGAATTATACAGGAAAATGAAAATATATAAGAAAAATGAAGAAATATTTGCGAAAAGTAAAATAAACTGAAAAGTTGCTTCAACCATGACTCCTCATTCTAACCCAGAGAAAATTTCCCTATAAAATCTCGATTTCGGTTCGAAAACCATGGCCATGCTAATACGGACAATTTCGTGGGGCCAGGCCCGCACCCAGCATTTTAGAAAGGGGAGGGTCCAAGGTCTGGCGGGAGGGCGGTCCGAGGTCAAGCCCAATTATTATAATAATTCAGAAAAATCTTAAGATTGGCTGAAAGGTTCACTTTTGCAGTTTCTAGGAATTAGGAATCCAAAAGAGGTTGGTCTACCCACAACCCCCCCCCTGGGTGCAGCCTTGCTTGGGGGCATACTGAACCGAAAACATACGTATATACATGTATGTACATGCATGCAATATTACATGCATTGCATGCTGACATGCAATTTCAGTATTATGTGCAGAAATACCACAAAATTCCATGACTGTCTACTGCCCCCCCCCCTTTTCATAAGAAAATAAAACTAAAGACGAAACACAACCGACAGAAACAAACCGTTGAAAGATATCTCAAAGGCCCCGGTGGAGATCAGCTGTCCTTCAATGGCATTCCCAATAAAGAACAACATCATACAGGCATAGAGCTGCAACAAAGCAAAGAAAAACACAAAAATGATACCTAATAATCGGGGTATATATATATTTTTGCCAGGAGGGGGGGCATGTATACAATTTCTCAAAAACGCTTGGATGCTTGCTTAGCTAAAACAGACAATTTGGTGGAATAAGTTACGTATATATATACAAGCGCAGCACAAATTTCTCAAAACATTCTGCTAAAATTTCGCCACTTTCTGTTAAAATTTAGGCTCGGGCATGGGAAACCTCCCAGGATCCCAAAAATTTGCAACCTTTCCTGAAAAGCCTAGCAAAATGTAGGGAAATTCGCTTTTCGGCTAAACAGCGCTGTGGCTTAAGTTGTATGTATAGAGTGTATTATGCCTAACTATACGGTATCCTCAAGATTAAACATGCAAAAGCCATATTCTAACACTGAGTGATATAAACGTCAGGGCTTTTTTCACTGGGGAGAGACGAGTGCTTCCCTCCACTTTTTTGTATTTCCCCACAAAAACACCATTTCAAATTTTTTGGCTTCCCCCACCCACTTACCTTAGGATGCCTGCAAATATTACGTGAATGTAATTATATACCTTATTTTGTTGGGCCCAAAGTAGTACACCCGGCGTGTTGAGACCGAGCGCAGGCAATGGATTTTGGCCGGATAGAATCAAAACTATTAGCACAATCTTACTGATACTGAGAACCTAAAACAGTAAAAATACAATGCGACACGGAAACAGTAACAAAAACAAACAGTGCTAAAACACACTAAAAAGCAATGCAATCTGCACGTAATGCTAAACATTACAATCATGAATTCAAGTTGTTAGGTATAGCTTTTTTAAATGTTGAACTATCACTGATCTGTAAAACAATCTTGACAAAATGGATTTTTTTGTGATTAAAGTCGAAAATATTCATCCGTCAAAAATTGGCAAACACTCAGCCAGTGGCTTGGCTTAAGTACAACACGGGGATCTGTCCTGACAATTTATAAAATGTAACAAAAGACAAAACTCCGAAGGAGGGACTGTGGGAGGGGGGGGGCGTCGAAAATTTCAAAAAAGGGGCAAAAAATTTTCAAGGGAGTAGGAGGAGGTTACGCAAGGATTGCCATTTTTGAAATTGGACAGCCCGTCAGAAACTACATAGCTGATGCAGGCAGAATTCATTATTTCATATTCATTTCATTTCATTCATTATTTCTACTTGTTCTTCCTGTATATACCAGCTTGGGGGGAACCCAATGTGGTTTAGGACGGATCGTATTTTCATTATTTCATTACAGGGGCATATCCAGGATTTTGAGAAGGGGGGAAACCAGCCCGAAAAGGGGGGTGTCCGACCCCAAATTTTTGCAAAAATGGTCAAATTTGCCCCAAAAATAGCTAAAAATTCAAAAAATTTCCGAAAAGGGGGGTGTCCGGGCACCCCCCCCCCCTGGATACGCCCCTGTTTCATTATGATTAATGCCTTTTGCATCCTTGGCATATCTGTCCGCCTAGCCTCTCTGTGTTTACTTCATTTCCTTGTTATATAATGCTAATGTGACGGAGCTAAAAGTAAAGCTAAAATGGTAAAATCATACATACCTGGGCAATGATAGCCTTAACCGGGGGCGGGGGGTAGTTGCTGCCCTCAACAATAAGGGATGGATAGCGATCACGAATGGCATTGCTGAACTCCTCATAGACCCGTCGATACCCTCAGGAATAGCTAAAACATTGTAAGATAAAAAAATTACGTACATAAAACAAAACAAAATTCTACATCAAATAATTACAGAGCACAATTAAAACAAGAATAAAAATGCTCCGATGGAGCATGAAAAATGCAATATGGGTGACATATTCGGTTGTAAATGGACAGAGGACTAGGTTTTAAAACGTTAATATGGGAGGGGCAGGTTGTAAATGCCAGGAGGACTAGGTTAAAAGCGCACTAATATGGACCAGGTTCGCTGAACAACCCATATTCGCGAAAATTGCCCAGTTTCTATCGGCTGCTGCTTGCTGTTGCTATCGGCAGTTCTTCGGAAAATTGTACGATTTGTCAGCATGGCCTGCAAGTGTAATGTAGTGGTTCTCCTTATTATACAACTTAATATATAATACACGTACATGATGTCAACTGCTTTTCGCATCAACTTAATACATACAAGATTCTGCGCTGACAGTGCAGAAGAAATACCTTGAACACCTTTCTACCAGAACTGCATTGTTTATTTGAGATCAGCTTTAAAATTTCAAAATCGTCCCGCTCGCTTTGAAAGCTGAAGAATGTAGATCTTACTAGTACGCATGTCATGTGGAGTGGAGCATGAGTGACCGCGAATATGGGTTGTTCAGCGAAGCTGGTCCATATTAGTGCGCTTTTAACCTAGTCCTCCTGGCATTTACAACCTGTCCCTCCCATATTAACGTTTTAAAACCTAGTCCTCTGTCCATTTACAACCGAATATGTCACCCATATTGCATTTTTCATGCTCCATCGGAGCATTTTTATTCTTGTCCTATTTCATTTTTAAGGTTCTCAGTAAAAGCAAAAACGTTAAGGCTGTGTGAAAGAAACTTTAAAAATTCCGCCAATCATTAACTGTCAACCGACAGTACAGAACAAAGAAGCTTGAAAAGTTCCAAATTCTTCCCTTTTCTCTTTTGACAGAAATCCAACATCCAGTATATACCCATGGCTGCAATAGTTTTAGTTACTGTGTATAGAATATAGCACTCTACCGCAGCGCAACCAGATGCAAACTTTACTGTCGGTGAAGGAAACTCATACGGCACGATTTGCAATGCTCTGCGTCTGCCGCACTTGTGTGCAAAATTTCGGAAGATTGCAACTTCTCTGTAACTAGTTCTAGGCCGTGCTGTACTTCAGCAGCACTCTACTGCAGCGCAAACAGATGCAAGCTTTACTACCAGCGAAGAAAACTCATGCGGCACGATTTGCAATGCTCTTCCGCACTTTTATACAAAATTTTGGACGATTGCTTGCAACTTATCTATAGTTAGTTATAGGCCGTGCTGTACCTCTGCAGCACTGCACTGCAGCGCAACCACATAGTAACATCGTAATAAGTATACGAAACGTATCTATAATAGTTTGTCATGTCCTAAACTATCTGTATGCCGAATTACAAATACCAGTGACGAATGAATAACTTGCTATCGACTGTGCTGTGTTTGGGGCAGCACATGCAGCACGGTGGAAGCTAGAGAGTGCACCAACTAACATAGCTACAGTTCCCCCTTACTCCAGACACAATTTTCACGAAGTTTCATATGTTTAGCCGTTTACAGTAAGTCTACAACCAGAGTTCTATGGTTGCTGCATGGCAGTGCAGCACGATAGCAGCACCGCACCGCGCTGCGACTATGCTCATCGTGTTCAGCGACCACGATAACCCTTATATGCGTCCCACTATATGGCCCAAAACAGCATATTTAGGCCTATTGTTGACTATTTTCTGTGGAGTTGGGACTTAGAAATTTTTCGAAAATGGCCATTTGGACCGACTAACTTTGGACCGGCCGCCAGAACGGTCCAGGACCTAAATCAAAAATCGGCCAACGTTATGACACGCTACCCATCCCAAAGTTTCTTATGCAGCAAGCCGCGTCTCTCTAACTTGTTCCCTGAGCCCTGTGGCCGTGACACAAAATTGGCCTTTTTTGACCAAAAACGCCGTTTGGCCACTTTTGGCAGGCCGCACAGGTGGCATGCCGGGCCGGGCAGCGAATAAATATAGCGCGGGGCACATGGGACCATATCGGCATTCAGAAAATATAAACCTTTCCGGCTGAAAACCGAAAACGTCCACATCTTTCAAACACCTCTGCACAAAATTGCATTTTTCCAAGCGTGACTGACTTACACAGAAAAAAAAACAAACGGACCTAACTTGCCCGGAAGCGAAAATTTTCAAAGTAGAAAATTTTCGCTTCCCGATAAGCCGTCCGTTTGTTTTTTTCTGTGTCGAAATTGTCAGTCGCATTTTGGAAAAAATGCAATTTTGTGCGGAAAAGTGTACTGAAAAGATGTGGACATTTTCGGACGTCGTGGTGTACCCCGCGCCCCATGTTATTCGCTGCCCAGCGCCTTATGCCACCTGTACGGCTTTACTGCCAAACTTTGGTGGCGGGAAGCTTCAGAACAAGTAGAGAAGACATTTTCCTGCAAAAACTTTTGGGAAAATGAAACAACGTCTCCAACCCATTTACAGGTCCTGGACCCACGGCGCTCTCAAAGTTTAAATTTCGGTCCAAATGGCCATTTTCGAAAACGTCCCAACTCCCCACAGAAAAAATAGTCAACAATAGGCCCTAAACTGCTGTTTTAGGCCGAGATGGGACGCATAATTTTTTGATGAATGCAACGCGAGATATGCCGTCGTTTTCTGCGTACCATAGAACTCTGGTTTCAGACACTGTAAACGAGCTTAGAACATGAAGCTTCGTGAAAATGCGAGAACTGTAGCTTGTGATTGGTGCACTCTCACGCTTCCATTAGCTACATGTGCTGCCCCAAAACTTTGATCGATGGCAAGTCGTCACTATTGATAATTCGGCACTTACAGATGGTGGGAACATGACGACCTTATTATGGAGTACGTTTCGTATACTTGGCGATGTTTTATATTGGTTGCGCTTTACAGTGCAGTGTACGGAGACGACAACAACTTATGGATAAGTTGCAAGCAATCGTCCAAAATTTTATAAAAATTAGCGGCTGTACAAATCGTGCCGCATGAGTTCTTCTAGAAATGGCAAAAACTGCATCCTGTTTGCGCTGCAGTGCAACTTTGAAAATTTTAGCGACTAGTTGCAGAGAGTTGTCTTCGAAATTTGCACACAACGACGAGCACGGAAACATTGTACAGTACGCTACTGGCAAATGCTGTATTCTGCACCTAAAACTATTGCAGCTTTCTATGAAATTATATACTGGATGTTGGATTTCTGTCAGAAGAGGGAAGAATTTGGAACTTTTCAACTTCTGTACTGTCGGTTGACAGTTGTTGGAATTGGCGGAATTTAAAAGTTTCTTCACACAGCTTTAGCGATTTTGCTTTTTAGAACCTTAAAAAATGAAATGGGACAAATAAAAATGCTCCATTAGACATGAAAAATACTGGCAAGTGACATATTCGGTTGTAAATGGACGGAAAAGGACTTTGATTTTAAAACGTTGATATGGGAGGACAGGTTGTAAATACCAGAACTAGGTTAAAAGCGCACCCAATATGGACCGAAACTTCGTACTGAACAACCCATTCGCGGTCACTCATCTTCCACTCCCGCATGACATGCGGTACTGGTAAGGTCTACGTTCTTCGGCTCCAAGCGAGCGGAACATTTTGAATTTTGAAGCTGATCTCAAATATTGGTCTACGTTGACAAGACGTTCAAGCTGTTTCTTCTGCAGAATGCAAGTTGATGCGAAAGCTGGTTCCAGCATCGCTGCATTGTATTATGCCAGGATTGTATAAGGAGAACCTACATTACACTTGCAGATGCTGACAAGTCGTACAATTTCCGAGAAAATGGCAACGAAGCAGCCGGCCGTGAAATTTTGGAATATGGGTTGTTCGATTTGAACCTGGTCCATATTGTAAGCAACTTGGCATTTTTGGCCTGCTTATTAACGCGGCAAAACCTAGTCCTCTGTCCATTTGCAACCGAATATGTCACCCATATTGCATTTTCCTTCTCCATCGGAGCATTTTATTCTTGTTTCCGAGTAGCTCTGTAATTGATGTAAATTTTGTTTTGATTTTATGTACGTAATTTTTATCTTACAATGTTTAGCTATTCTGATTTGTCGACGTGGAGATCTACTCGAGTTTCAACACTGAAAATCGCCTCCTGCACTTGTTGAGTTGCTACCCCGCCCCCGGTGCGAAATGCATGTTTACCATTTTTAGCACTTTGAAGCTCCGTCACGTAGCATTGCAAAAAAGGAAATGAAGCAAACACAGAAGAGCGGATGCGGAATATGCCAGATGCAAAGAGCATTGATGAAACTGGGGGCGTGATCGGGGAAACCCGGACTACCGGAAATTTTGAATTTTGTATTTTTGGGGCAAATTTGACCATTTTGCAAAATTGGGTCGGACACCTTTTGTCCCTAGTTCTGCGAAACAATACGATCCGTCCTAAACCACATTGGGTTCCTAGCTATTATATACAGGAAAACAGAGAGCAAACAATGAATGAAATGAGCTCTTCTGCCTGCGTCAACATGTGGTTTCTGAGCTGTTTTCAATTTCAAAAATGGCAATCGCGAGCTCTACTCCCTTGAGCCGCATTTTTTGTTGCCACAGTCGGTTTTACGTCTTTTCTTACATTTTATAAATTGTCGGAACAAAGTTCTCCCGTGTTGTACCGAAAGCCAAGTAACTGATGTTTGCCAACTTTGACGGATCTTCGGCAATCACAAAAATCCGGCAAGATTGTTTTACAGATCAGTGATAATTCAACATTTAAAAAAGCTATACTCTTTGAATATGTTTGAATTGCACTTTTGTGTGTTTTAGCTGTTTGTTTGTTACTGTTCCATGATCGCGACACCCTGAGTTCTCGGCTATCCCGGTAGATATGTAATCGGTTTGATTCTATCCGGCCAGATCTTCATTCAACCACGGAATTTAACAAAATAAAAAGGTATATGAGTACATTCACGTAATACGGAAAATCATCTAGGCCAGGAAACCAAAAATTTGAATGGGAAATACAAAAATTGGAGGAAGCTCGTCTCCCAGTGAAAACCTGACATTTATGCTTCACTCGAGCAACTTGCATCGACATCTTGGATACCGTATAATTTAGGCAATACCTCTATACATACAACTTTAAGCCACAGCGCTCACCGAAAACGGAAATTTCCCGCTGCTGGAAGATTTAAGGGTACGGGATCTACAGAACCACAACCTAAATTGAAAATTTAGCAAGTGTTTTGAAAATTTATACATATATACGTAACTTATTCCACCAAATTACTGTTTTAACAAGCAAACGTCAAACATTTTTGAAATTGTATGCCCCCCTCCTGGCAAAAATACCCCATTGTATTAGGTATCTTTA
>JASAND010008488.1:0-19360 GCA_030248195.1 Trissonchulus latispiculum
ATATGAGTCTTCGTAGGTAGGTTGTACATAAGCAAAAACTAGCCTGTAAAATACATATGAGTTCCGTAGGGAGGCTGTACGTAAATTAAGGAAAACAAGTTGCAACCGCTTAACATATGAGCCTGTCCTACAACGAGGCTCATATTGGCGTATGTCATAATACGAATAATTTGCAGATATATATTTTACTTTTATATAAATACATACTGCATAAAGCTTTTCATTACAAATTGTCCTTCACATAGCTTGTTGATCAGTCATTATAGTGTGCATATGCTCAATACGGTACGCCATGAGGAGCTCTGACTCACAGCCAAGTGGGAACGCATTCTGCGTGTGTATAATGTGAAAGTGTTTAGAGAATGCATTAGGTGTACCGTGTACCACAGCGTATCGCGAAATATTAGGTGTGCCATAGTGTTTCTGGAAACATCAGGTTGCATGTACAGTCGTAGTTCACTTCAGTCCATTTCTTCTGAGCCAAAACGTCTATACATTTTTCCGTAATTTGAATGAAGCTGAGGTTCTTTAATGAGGCTTTAATGTGGAATGCACTGTGACGCCAATATGAGCCTCGTTGTAGGACAGGCTCATATGTTAAGCGGTAGCAACTTGTTTTCCTTAATTTACGTACAACCTCCCTACGGAACTCATATGTATTTTACAGGCTAGTTTTTGCTTATGTACAACCTGCCTACGAAGACTCATATGTATTTTACATGCGACGAAGGAGCACTTTTTGTTCTTGTTTTCTATTATTTTATATATGTATGCTCATGAAGTATGTATAGATATCTTTCAACAGTAGCAAGAAAGCCAACCACAGCACTCTACAGCCACTTTGAGCACGCAGTTCTATGACAAAAGTTGCTCAGCTCGCTCAGGGCTTTCATTTAGTACCAAATTTGACCACTTTTGAAAAATTTCATTTTTGACCGAAAATCGCCTAAGTCCCCACCCCACAACACCACAGCACTCTACAAGCACTTTGAGCATAGCATGCAGTTCTATGACAAAAGTTGTTCAGCTCGCTCAGGGCTTTCATTTGGTACACAAATTTGACCACTTTTGAAAAATTTCATTTTTGACCGAAAATCGCCTAAGTCCCCACCCCACCCCACCACAGCACTCTACAGGCACTTTGAGCATGCAGTTCTATGACAAAAGTTGCTCAGCTCGCTCAGGGCTTTCATTTGGTACCAAATTTGACCACTTTTGAAAAATTTCATTTTTGACCGAAAATCGCCTAAGTCCCCACCCCACCCCCCCACAGCACTCTACAGCCACTTTGAGCATGCAGTTCTATGACAAAAGTTGCTCAGCTCGCTTAGGGCTTTCATTTGATACCAAATTTGACCACTTTTGAAAATTTTCATTTTTGACCCCATGACCTCCCACCGACCTGACCCTCCAGATGGCAAAGTGGAACCAGCACAGCAAGACAGGTGGCTCAGACGGCAAAACGGATGCCAGGAATGAGCTGGGCGCACCAGAAAACCCCTATAGACAATGTTTTGTCAGCTATGTACAGCCCTATATGGTGTTTCCGGAAGTCGGTACCGACCGGACCCTCCAGACGGCAAAGTGGAACCAGCACAGCAAGATGGGTGGGTCAGACGGCAAAACGGGCACCGGGAATGAGCTGGGCGCACCAGAAAACCCCTATAGACAAAGTTTGGAGAGGCAAAGTAGCGATATTCACGAATGCCAGAGCTAAATTTTGCTAGAAATGTTTTGTTGGATACTGGGAGCTAAAAGCAGGTGTGGAAGTTGGTTCCATTATGAAAGTTGCTCAGCTCGCCAGATGATATGATACCTATACTGTAGAGTTTAAGGGTCAAGTTCTAAAAAACAGAAACTTTTATTTTCCTGAATTGAGATGTTATGTTTCGTTCCAGGTGATAATTTCATTACAAGATATGCTCGTCAACAACTTTTATGAAATGATAACCATCTCACATGTATAGGAGAAAGCTTTTACAATTCAAACAATTTAAATTCTGGAATTGGGTGCACTTTTGTAAAATTTTGTTAGTCTGTGCAGCTAGATCATATCTGTCAATTGAGATTTTCAAATATGTCGCTTTTTACCAAAAACAAATTACATGCAATAATCTAATTAAAGCTGCTTTTCTGGCATTAAACATTAGGAGTGAGAAGTGAATGAATCATTAGGAACCTGTTTATTGTGGCAACAAAATTGATACGGAGAACTCAAGCAAATTTTGTTTGATGATTATGCAAATTAGGTCTGTTCTATCTCAAAGCGGTCTACATCTGTGCATGCAAGCAGTTTGTCCACTGTCGTTAGTTGGACATGTAATAACTTCATTCCTCCCGTCTCATGCAGCAGTGTAGAATTTCAATTCATTTATCAATCTGCAGCATCTTAAAGGACATGAGGCCTGCAATTTATTATTTCATTTCGCTATATGGTTTTGATTGAAAAATCTTTGCTATGTTCATTTCAGGTGTTGTGCTTAACTGATTTAACTGTTAATTTAACTTGATTTAGGTCGTCGAACTGGATTACATGGCGTCCATCTCTGTTGGTCTATTCCAGCCAGAAATATGAGTTCAAATCGTGCATTATTATTTGTATAGCTATTCAAAAATTATTGTTTTTTGAAGTTGGTAGAGTTGTTGGAGAATGGCTGTGTAGCAGGTGATAAGGTTTTTTGACGCTAATTTATCCATCAGATTTGTAAGGATGTTTTCTTGGTATTTCGAGAGCATGCAAGCAGCCTATGCATAATTTCTTCCTGTGGATTGGCTAAAGAGAAATGTACTCGTTCCCATAAACAGTCAACTAGCTGTTTTATTTCAACACTTGCTGCAATTATACACTCTTACAGTAAAAGTTCGATCAGGAGTGTCTGAGCAAATCAAAACTTTATTCACATTATACGTGGAGTAGCCTTTTTTCGCGGCTGATAAAAAACCATGACAATGGTTAACACTTGAAGCTCAGCGCAGGTTTCAACCTAAACTCAATTTTCACTTTTAAAATTGCCGTTTTCGCCGCAGGCAGTTTGAACTTGAAAGAAACCTGAAAACTTGCCTGTGATCTTTCGGAGACATCTCATCTTCCCATAAATTTTTTCCCCAAATTCTCTGCTAAGAAGGAACCTATATTCAATGCTGAAGCGCAAGTTTCCAATCTGAATTCAATATTTTTAACTTTTAAAACAGTCATTTTCGCCGTACGTTGTTTGAATTAACTCAAAGTAATGCCGGCCTCCTACCTAACAAAACCTATAGCCTTACTATAACAATACATGTACATACAGTGTTCTTAATTTTAGGTACTCATCCAGTGCAAATTGGTCTAGGTCTACACCCTCCGGCAAAACTGTCCTGATTTGACATGATAAATGCCAAAGATATCCTGCTTGACCTAGGTCGACGGATGCAAGCGCTTGAAAGGGCCACTCTTGCAAATGCAGTTGCTTTAACCAGCATTGAAATTGACCTAATCAGGGAGTCCAACCATAGCCAGTCACGTAACGGACCACGGACTTACGGACTCAAATGAACCATACGGGCTCCGTCAGAAATTAAAGTCTGACCAAAAAATGTAGAAAGCGAAATTGTTTTCTTTATATCTCAAAAACGCTTCAAGATAACTACCATAAAGTATTTATTTTCTGCACGGACTGATTACAGACTTTCTTTTCGTGAAAAAGTTTTTCCCGTGCGATTTCAAAGGGCGCCGCTTTTTATGTCCAGAAAGATTGGTACATGAGTAATGCCGCGATTTTTTCAGGAAAATTTTCCCCTTGCCTGAAAGACCTTTACACCAAGTTTCAACTTTTTTGGTTGAAAATTGCGTGAGTTATTCAATTTTTTTGATTTTCAAAATGATTCTTTGCCGCTTTTTCGACTTTGACTGGCTATTACTCGTGACTCGCTCAGTGAAAAATTTTTCGATTAGATTTTTCCAGGTCCTAGGCATCACCCTTGACCTGATATAAGTGGAATTTCAAAATTTGAAAGTGAATTTTTCGAAAAATACCACTTTTTGACCCAAAATTTCAGTACAGCGATTCTAGCAAAAGTGAGTAGAAGTAGTATGTAATCATAGGGTTCAATCTGAGGTGACTCCAACGATATAAAGCTTTCGTGGCTACGACTTACATATTACGTCGGCAATGATTTTTTCAAACAATTTCCCCTATTACAGGTGGTTTTTGCTAGTTGACACTGGCTCATGCAAATCAAGGCGGCAACATCAAAGACGGCCAAAAACCACCTGAAATAAGGGAAATTATTTGAAAAATCATTGCGGACGTAATATAAGTCGTAGCCACGAAAGCTTTATATCGTTGGAGTCACCTCAGATTGAACTTTATGATTATGCTATTTTTATTCACTTTTGCTAGAATCGCTATACCGAAATTTTGGGTCAAAAAGTGGTATTTTTCGAAAAAATCGACTTTCAAATTTTGAAATACCACTTATATCAGGTCAAGGGTGATGCCTAGGCGGTCCTGAAAATCTAATCGAAAAATTTTTCCACTGAGCGAGTCACGAGTAATAGCCAGTCAAAGTCGAAAAAGCGGCAAAGATCAAAGGATTTTGAAAATCGAAAAAATTGAATAACTCACGCAACTTTTAACCAGAAAAGTTGAAATTTGGTGTATAGGAGTTTCGGGCAAGGGGAAATTTTTCCTGAAGAAATCGCGGCATTACCATGTACCAATCTTTCTGGACATATAAAAGCGGCGCCCTTTGAAATCGCACGGGAAATTTCAAAAAACTTTTTTCACGAAAAGAAAGATCTCATCAGTCCGGTTCAGAAAATATATACTTTATGGTAGCTATCTTGAAGCGTTTTTGAGATATAAAGAAAACAATTTCGCTTTCTACGTTTTTTGGTCAGACTTTAGTTGAATTTTTAAATACGGAAATTTGCTTTGATCAAAATTGTAAGATCAATGTCGCAATGACCGACGTCGCTGACTGGCTCATTGTGTTGGAAAAACGTCGTCTCATTTCCAACTTTTTCAGTCGTGCAGTTGTGAACTACATTTTGTCTAACGCTAGTAGGTTTAAGGCAATAAAGTCCGAAAGGAGTCAAATAAAAAGCCATTCCAAATCCGTCGCCAATACGCTCCTCGACTGGACGCTGAGCGAAAGCATCTGGAATTCCTTATGTTTAGAGCGCGTATGCCGGTGTAATAAGCGAAAAAGCTGGAAAAATGAAGAATGGACTGGACCTCATGGTCGTCCACCCAGAGTTGGACATGGACACATTTTTCTTGACCGCGACCGCCCCGCGACCGCAACTGTCGTGACCGCGACCGCCCGCGTCCGCGACCGCAGCCCGCACGCAAATTTTGTGACCGCAAAATTTTGAGTTATTAACCGTCAATTCTTTGGGAAAATCCACTTATTGCATATTTTAAGGCATTTCCAATGCTTTTACAGCCACCTCACTCCAGTTTTATGCTGGTGCAGCTCAGATATACATTTTTGACAGCGACATTAAAAATTACAAACAATTTTATTTCGTTGCTGCATTTGGCTTTTGCAAAGGTAGAATTCTGTGTGCAGGTCAGGGTGTATTTTCTTTCATGTTTTCAGGCTCGGTTACCAAGCAACCAATCAACTAGCATGCTATTAACGCTGCTTAAAGCGTTGGTTTCCTTCAAGTATTTTTAGCCATTAATAACCATCTAATCATATTTAGAATTTCCATTCAATAAATCAAATAATTTGCAAAATTGAAATTAGACAAATAGAGGATAAACAAATTGAAACCCCGAAACTACAGTAAGGACAAACAGTTCATGCTGCCTGTTCAACCATCCAAAAGTTTTAGCAAAATAGCAAAATTTGGCAAAATTTTTTCAAACTGTGAAGCTGATTATTTGTCGAACGAAGAAAAAAATTGAAAAAATTTGGAATTTTTTACAACAAATTGGCCAAAATTACCACGATTTGATAGAAACTTGCGGTCATTGCGGTCAAGAAAATTTGTCCACGACCGCGACCGCCCGCGGGTACCCGCGGGTACCCGCGACCGCGTCCAACTCTGCGTCCACCGCTCCAAGTACGAGAGTCAGTCTATTTGGTGGAAATGTGTGACCTTTTGGAGCCTAAATTAGCTTAAAATTGCGTAGTTTAATTCCAGCCATTTAACTGGATTACAAGCACTACATTTTGAGCTTGCTGTTCCTCCTGTTGGCAAAACAAGCGTGGTTTCAAGCATAACGCTTTTGGTTCAATTTGAAGATCGTTCGTGCGGTAAATGAAAGCGGCGGGATAAAATTCCACAATTCCTGGCAGTCGTCGGTGTATGACTTTCATCTATTTCATTTGTTTACACTGGGCTGACTATAGCATTTTGCCATTTAGCATTCTGAAATTTTGGAAAGGCTTGAAGACAGCGAACAGACACAGTTAATACTCGGCAAATTTCAGACGTATATACATTAAATGTAATGTATTGTATGACAAATGAATTTATTATTTACAAGTTTTCAATAAACGATAAAATAGATGCATATAGACCTAAAATCATGGCCAAAACTCCAATTAAAATGATTGTCAAATTTTTAATTATCATCGTAGTTTTATATAAGCGAGATCGTTTCAGTGTCCAGTCTTGCCAGAAAACGGCCATTTCCAAAAGTGGCGGCAAAATCAAACATATAATCATTCCGGCCGAAACACCCACAAATGGAATTATGAGTTCCAGGTTTGGAATAGAAAAGGCCAGGACGTCTTAAACAAATGAAAGCATGAAAAAACCATTAAAGCTATCAAAATTTAACGTTTTCAGATTCGTAATTCTTACATGCGGTTACAATTACATATTTTTAGGCGCATGTGGATGTGCGACATTCATTGCTCCTAGGTCGTAGAATAAAAGCGTCTCTGATAGCTAACCATACATGTGTTTGGGGGTATGGGGGAGAGGTTTCACTGCTTTGGTTGTTAATAAGCTGCTTCACTGGTTTCAATGCTAGTTAATATAATTATACTTAATCATTGACAACTAAGTAAAATAAAACTGTTTATATAATAGAAATAGCAAGAAGGGCCCCGTTTCACGAAGCGCTTACAGCACTATAAGCTTATAAAAAGTGTCAATTTTACAAGCTTATAAATTTTACCGTTTCACGAAAGTCTTGTAAGTTGAGATTTATTATAAATTTTATAAGCAGGAAGGACCACTTATAACGGGCTTATAACTACAAATCCTTCACATTTTCACTGCTTACGCTTATTGACTAAAGTCAATGGGCACAGTAAATGCACTACTTTGACTTCTAAGTTCCCCCAAACGTATGAACAGAAGAAATTTGAATTATATAAAACAAACAAGATTACAAAATTGATTCGTATTAAAGTTTTAGGTCAATAGTATTACAGCATATAGGCTGATTACTTGATTAACAACTGGTGAAATTAACCTACGTATGTAAATGTTTGGTAACTTCCAATTATTAAAAAATTTAATAGTAATAATAATAATAATATAGGTTTCAATTATTTTAATAATACCTCACCAATATGAATATATATTCTGTCTATGATGTGTTTTCAATCGAAATAACAATATATAGGTCTCGTAAATGCGTAGAAATAGTTAGAATTTGACAGCTATAAGCGCTTATAAGGGCAAAAATTATAAGCGACATACAAGAGTTTTGTGCAACACTTTACAAGATCTTATAAAGTGCTCATAAACCGCTTATAAATTTCCCTTTATAGCCTAATAGTAAGCGACTTTATAAGCATGTTAGTGAAACTGGAGCCGGGCCTACTATAACTGCACTATTTTAGTACAAAGGAAACATAAGCAGAATTGTGGATACAACTCTTACAGTTGTAGTTACAATTCTTACAATTGTAGCTGCAGCTGGCATAATTGTAGCTACAAACAAGTGGAATTGTGTTTGTAGCCAGTCCTACAATTGTGGAACTGTACCTGGTCTACAGTTCCTTCATGAAACGGCTAAATTGTAAGATTGTAAGCGCAGATCTACGACTCTACAATTCTACAGGCCTGTATTTGTAGTTTTATGAAATAGGCTCCTGCACCTCACCCCCCCCCCCAGAGGGGTCCCTCACCTCCCCCCAGAATCCGGATTGTTCCGCTTTTTTGGGCAAACAACCGGAAAAATCCAGGTTTCCGGCGGCCCTCCTGCACATGTCTGCAGCTGACGAGATGATTTGTTAAAAATAGTTAAGCCAGATTCAGCTCTGCGTTGTGCTTACATTCCAGTAGCACCAGGAGAATGATAAAAGCATACTCAAACCAAAGCGCATGGGCAGATAATTGATTTGGAAGTTTTCGCTTTACTCCCGGCCAGAGCATGGCTATGATCACATAGTTCTGTATAGGAATACTCACAAATACGTTAAGTATCATCAGCACTATCACAGCAACATTAAGCCTACAAGAGCAATGTTACCATAAACAAAATATTATAAACATGCTAACGATAGAAAAGAATAAAAACATGGTAATACACACATACAAAACGTCTTTCTCCACCCACAGTTATTCTCTTCTGGAAATCAGATGTTGCATGAACCAATTGTGGTACACTACATACCTACACCCGTTACAATGCCCGAATTCTGAACTTCAAACCGAACGGTTCCCAATTATTACTGACAAGAAAGCGACGTCTTGGAGAAAATAGAAATTAATCTTTTTTTCAATTGATGATCTGGACAAAATTAAAAGAACTTTCTTAGAAAATTTAACGATATCCTTCAACATATTTTGTTTTTAGAATAGCCATGACTGACACAGCGAGCACAGCACACAGCTCTAACAGTCCCTGGAAGGAAAAAGTCCAAGGTTGGAGTTAGCTAATGCTTCATTCTTGAAAAATTAGGCGCGCAACTAGTCAGTGATTGGGGAGAGTCCTGAGGGGCGGTTGGCTTTTGAGCACGTTTACAATTTACACGGTTCACTGGCATTCACAACAATTGTTCGCGCTTGCAGTTAGATCTACATCTGGTTTGTTTAATTTTATATTCAGGATTGTTCTGGTGCCTGCAGCTTATTTTATTGTGGAGGTTAAAGTTGGATCACGATTTTGAATAAATTTGTGAACTTTTATAATAAACTCGCATCATTTATTCGTTTTCGCATCTCAGTTACAGTAGACGGTTAACGTAGTTTGTCGAATATCAGCTGACATACATACTAGAGGCCTGCACGGGCCGAATTTTTGCGGCCCGGCCCGGCCCGGCCCGTGAAAAATCTTTCTCGGCCCGCCCGGCCCGGCCCGTCAACTGCTTCGGCCCGGCCCGGCCCGGCCCGTCATATGCTTCGGCCCGGCCCGGCCCGGCCCGGCCCGTCAAAATTTTCGGCCAGCCCGGGCCACGAAATTTTTTCATTTGTCCCAAAATGCAAAATTACGTAAATAATTTTCTTAGCTTGGTTATTAAAAACAGAATCTCTGGTATTCAGTGCTTTTTCTAGGAAAAGTGTGTTCTCTAAAAACTGATTTTTCGAGTTTTAATGGTTTTTAAACGCAGTTTTAAGGGCAAAATAATTTTTGTCGTTCTACAAATGAAAGCAAAAAGACACTGCCTTATGTTGACACTTTGTATATAAGATGGAACGCTAGAAAAGCAAAAAACTGAAAATCCCCTAAAAGGTTACAGTGGCAACATTTAAATATTGTACTTTTATTAAACCAGATGAAATTTTGTGAAGTGCGCATTTTTATAAGATTTCGTTGAGAATTAAACTAATTAGAAGTAGAGGACTTTAGAAAGATGCAATTGTGCAGAAGGAGGAAACTTTCATTTCTAAAGAATTAGTAAATCTTTGCTCCACAAACTAAAACCTTTAATTTTTTAAAACTGCGTTTTTCTAAGTAAATGCATCGTTTTCTTAAAAAAGACAGCGAATACATCAAAACCAAAATAAAATACTTACACTGTTACTAATACCATATATATTGCCCTATTCCAAAGTTTCATATTCTAATGTTGTAAACGCTAAAATTACTTAGGCGAATTGAGGATTTACATTATTAATGCTAACGTTACTGCGGGAAATCAGTGTTAGTTTGAAGGAAACATATTACGGAAACACAAAACATTTTAAGCTAAAATATTAATTACTATTTTATAGTTAAAGTCTTTCAACAACTGATGGCGGGCCGGACGGTCGGCCCGCGGCCCGGCCCGGCCCGTGAGTTTCGGCCCGCGGCCCGGCCCGGCCCGTGAACTTGGGACGTCGGCCCGCCCGGCCCGGCCCGCGGGCCGGGCCGGGCCGGGCCGCGGGCCGTAATGCAGGCCTCTAATACATACACTCGGCGACACCAATCTTCTAGTTTAATTCCTTTGTTTTGAGATTGTTATAGTCCAAATTCTTCAACTGGCGACCGATTTCAGGTGTGTAGTATGTCCGCCTTTTCTCGTCCGTTTACCCTGACTTTAAAATGTCCTCAAACTATTTGTTTATTTTCCAAATTGTCCCCAAATCAGGCTCCAGAAATTTCAAATAGTTTTGTAAATCGAAATTACGAAGTGCAAATTTGGGGGATGCCCCCCCAAGTTCAGCAAAACCCTACTTCCCCCACAATTTACAAGTCCTCACAACCCCAACCTTAAGATTACACAATCTTTAGATAATTTCTATATAATTTTTAGATTTCTACATTGTGAATCAGAAAATGCTTAAAAATTACGACAAAAGTTGTTGTTACTCCAGAAAGGCTCCACCTGTGCTTGGATAAAGCAGACAAATGAGACTGTTGAGCTGTCGGAGACTTAATGACAGAGTCGATTCTTAGTGCAGTAAATATTTTTATGGAACCAAAAAATGTAGGCAGAAGCACATGTATGCTTACCCAGACATGGGTAAATTTAAGGTTATGCTGCCAAGGGTTCGGTCTCCGAACTTCATGTAACCGAAGAAACCAAACACTACATAGATAATTGTCACCAGGTACATGGGTGTATCAATAACTCCCATGAAACGAGTCAAATGCTGTGGCGTTTTCACCTGATTTTCTAATGATAAAATCTGAAATAAGAACACAATAAACTCTGGAGAAGTGGAGAGCACTGACCAGTTTACAATTACAGCTCAAGTTTACAAATACAAACTTTAAAGCCCGGTTCACACTAGGGCACAAGCACAAGCACAAGCACAACCGGTTCACACTATTAAAAACTGGCACAAGCACAAACACAACGTCGACTTGAATTCAGTTTAACTTTTTGCACATCCACAACGCCTGCAGCCAATGAAAACTGTTTTGCATTATGCACAGAAGGCGTGGCCAGGCTGAATTTCAAATTCTATTGGCTATGCTTGTGCCCTAGTGTGAACGTTTTCATTTTGTGTCTGTGCTTGTGCTTGTGCTTGTTCTTGTGTTTGTGCCTGTGCCTGTGCTTGTGCGCTAGTGTAAACCGGCCCTAAGGTGCTGGTATCGCTGTGTAAATTCGACCCTGCAAGCTACAATTCTTCATGAAAGTGGATGAAACTTTCCAAATACATTGTTTTCGTGCTCTTTAACATTCTGGAACCAGTCCCAGATTTTTAGGTGTAAAGATAAGAAAGTTTTGGTTTTTGCCCTTATTCTCTCAGTACATGGTCGCTATACCGGATTGGTTGTTATGGCTGGAAAGAGGACACCAAAATGAACATTTTTGCTTTTACAACATTTGAGCTACCTCTAGTGGTTAAGGCAGTACAAGCCAAAAACCATTTTTGGGGCCAAAAAATGGCCATTTTTGAAGAAATCAGTTTTTTCAAAATTACTGCCAAATCTTACAGACAATTTCGGCTTATTTATACTCAATCGATACACCGTCCGATTGCGCATTTTATCAATACCTATTCGCTGGAGTTCGTTGCTTTAGGCTCGAGAATTCGCCGAAAAACCATTTTGGCAAAATTGCGATTATTTTGTTTTGAACATTGATTTCTCAAAAACAACCGAATGGATTCGTCTGATTTTTGGCTGAATGAAAATTCGCCCTCTTGCGGATTGACATTTTTCTTGGTTTGAAGTAAAACAACTCCAGTTGTGAGAAAACTGAATAGAAAGCTGCGAAATTTCGTGTCATCGCACGTTTGCCGGATTTTCTGGAGTATTAAGGCTTGTTGAGCCAAATCCAAAAAATGTCCCTCGGTCCATATGTCCTGCATATCATGGCACAAGAAGAAATTTTGGCCGATTCTACAGTTTTGAGAAATCGATGTTCAAAAATTTTTGGTCTATATTCAGTCTGACAGTCGTCGTCGTCGTGCTATTTTCTTGCCAATTTTCCGAGTTTCGTACGCTCATGTTAATATACAGATCATAAGCTTTAAAACGATGTATAAAACTCTTTCCAACTCCCAAAATTGCGAAAGTTATGGCGTTTCGAAAAATCACCACAAAAGCACTGCACAAAAGGATACCAGTACCTTAAAGCTTTGCATATATTTACACGTTTTCTTATACACTACCAAGAGTACATAATAGATAAGAGTATGCTAAGTGTTCCGCTTTTTGCTATCAGCTCGAGGACCATACCTTTTGTCGGTGTGACACTGAACGGCCAACAAACCCTACTCAAACTCAGGCTGCATACACCCAGCACTTTCAAAGATTTTTCATCTTACATAGTTCTGTATACATGAGCATGTAAACTAGGTGAGCAGTATACTGTAGCGCTTCCACCAGGGCTGGTGGGCCAAGAGAAAACAGAGGACAGGCCCAAGACAGGAGGCGTCAGGCACCCTTGTACCCACGAAACCAAGACCTAGGAGAGAGAAGGGAAGAGGGCGGTTCAGCTTTTCATTCATGTTTGAAAGTAAATAATTTGACTAGTCGGGGACCGAACCACGGTCCTTCTGATCTCAAGTCAGACGTGCTACCATGACACCACAGGACCATCAGCTGAACTTCCGTATCAGGTTTATCAATTTTTCCTATGACTGATTCCCTTGCAATTTAAGGGGGGGGGTCCACAATGACAAATTTTATGGTCACGGATTTTGCTCATTTTCACACGAAATATTGTCACACATGACATGCACATCAAGTTTTAATTTTGAGTAGTTTCGTTCAGTACTTAGCGAGTAGCCGGCTATTAATTGCATGCAATTTGAAAATGGGTGAAAACGACGGTGCCGTCGTAGCAAATAAAGACACTTTACACCTGAACATCCTTGAGAATACAGCTTCGCTCGGTTTTATGTATGATAACTGATGTAAGTAAAGGATTTAGTGTGACTTTTAATGGGGAAAGTCTACTTTATGGCTTTATTTGGTGATTTTAGGGAGTAGCACCGGCGCTGGAAAGCCTTGACCACGACAATCATTTAACGGCCGATAACTTGAATTTGGCGCATTTGCGGGCTATGGTCCAAGAAGCAAAAATGTTCCCGACAATAAGAGCTTTCGATTGATATAAAATTTAACGTATTTCGAAAAATTTGAAAAATCGCTATTTTTGAGATTATGGTTATCTGACCCTCATATTTGACCCCAGCGACCAACTGGGTGTACTAACCTGCACCATTTGTATCCAAACATGACCCAAAGCATCAATAATGGTGCGCAAATAGACAGTCTACCATTTTATAGGTCTGTATTGCCATAGTCTTATGTTATTTGCCAAAAAAAACACGAATTTCCGAAATCTTGCTAAAAATTCAGAATTCTGCGCCAGAGAAATCTCGAAATTGGGCAGAGCTAACAAGGATCAATTGGTATCGTTCGAAATGTCTTGTCATAAGCTGTGATTTGTAGGAAGTAGAATTTTTAATTTGGCCTTATAGCTTTCAGAATATTTCATCAAATTTGCTCATCCCCAATTTCAACCTTGCAAAACAGTCAAATTTGGTTGGTCTCAAACTTCAAAAATTAATTAAAAAATTTTGAAGACCTAAATTAAAATACCGCTTCCTACAAATCACCCTTCTTGATCGTATTGGTAATATAAAATGGTCGTTGAACTGCTCCGTTTTGTCGTTTGCAAGATTTCTGTGGCGCACGGAAAAAATCACCAGTTTTTCAGTTTCCTATGTTTAACACATGTTGACATCAACTTTGAAGTGAAATTACTCACTAACCGTAAGAGATCCGACTTTAATTTCAAAAACTCGTCAAAATATACCAATCGGACAACAAAATATGTGGAAATGAGCAAAAGCGGAGATGGTCGAAAAATCGGCCAAAAATGGACCCCCCCCCTTAAGTGACTGAATAACAGAAGTTGTTAGCTCACTTACAGAAAAAGCCATCCTGATTAGCACTCGTAAGTAGTAGAAATAGGGCACTCTGGCACATGGTACAGGTGGCGCTTGAGGCACCAAAACCCCGCCATCCTATTTAAACGCCAGGTCAATATAATTACTGGCATGTGTACAGTAACCATGCTACCGTAAATACATAACCATGTACCTTAACTGACCTGTAATTACGTAAGCGAGCTGACAAATACCTGTCTTTCGCAAATGTACTTACAAAAGGTTGCCCCTGAAGACTGTAGAAAACGATTCCCAGAAACATCAAAAACCCTCTCCAGGAAGGGAGGAGAAGCTCAAGCTCTTCATATTTGTTGGGGGGCTGAATAATATAGGCTAGTATGCAAATGAACGATGGAAGAATAAATAGGGACCCCATAAAGGACAGTTTGGTCAGAGCTTTCAGATCTCGAATTAGTGAAATCAGAACCACTGGCAGCAGCAGAATGCTCAAATAGACACCCGTCTGAAGCTGAACACTGGGAACAAAGTGATGAACAATCTGAAATTATATAACTTGTCTGAATGGGCTGCCGCTGTCGTTTTTCCTTTTATTGAGGGATATATCGCAATTTGCATACATTTTTGGCACTATTACTACATTTTATGTACTCAACGAGAGCTTTAAAATGAGTTTGAGCGGTTTCCGCCACTTGCAATTTTAATCATTTGCACCATCACCGTACCCAACATTTTCGCACATTCGGGGACGCTGCAGTGTGTACCAGCACACCAGAAATAAAACGATTCCTTTAATTAGCATCCGGCGCCCGGATATAGACCGGAACTTATGGGTTCAGTGGATATTCTTTTTCTCCGGTTTCTTTGACCTCTTTATTTTCTAACTTAAAATGCGGGCTCAGTGCAAAGGCTCAAAGTTTGGTTTTAAAATTTTTGGTCAGGTAGGTATACTTTTGGTCAGATATATACTAATATTACAGCCAAAGAAATTTGCAACCATTTCTTACCTTGCGAGTATTAGAGCCAATAAAAACCAATAGTATGGCAGAGACACCAACTTGGTATACATATAGTAGAATGTTTGTTATGTATCTAAACCAAAAGGGGTAATTGTTATGAAACGTGCGTACTGCGAATTCCTTTATAAACAGAATCGGTGGCACCACAAGAACCCGTAACTGAAATTCTTCATCTCAAGAGTAACGACTCTGTCGTAACATTGCTACATCGGTGAAGCTGCATGCTCTTTAAAGTAAAGAATTAATTATCCGACAAAAGATGGATTTATTTAAGAATACAATTTCTCCAATCAGTTCTAAACTCTTTCTAGACTAACTGGTGCTCATAGAGTAAAGCGGCCTCAAGATTTACTTTTCCTTTTTGGTGGTGGGGAAGTGGGTTCTGTGCTCTCTCCGAATTTCAAAACCATAGAATATTGGGTTAAAGTGCAGCGGGGGTATGCTTTTGTCCAAGCTGATTTCGAATTTAACAGAACGGGTTTAACAAATGAAATCGTGCCGAAACTTCTGGCTCATAATGTTCCTCTCAACTTCTCCCAACTTGGTCCGCTTTTCAACTCCCCAAGTTTTCTCCATAGCTGACCTTTGTGAGACGAAAAATTTCCCCACATGATCACCATTGTGATTTGTGAGTGTGAATGCTTGGTGCACAAAAAACACCATCCGTGGGTTTCCATTCGCAAAAGGCGACTCAGTTTTTGGCTGGTACTTCAGGTGCCCCTTTTCATCCCGAAAGAATGGCAAAAGGTGACAGCAACACATGAAACAGTACCCCAACATTTTCTTGTTCCGTCTAAGGGCCTTTTCAAGACAGCGTAGAGTAGAGTAAACAGATTAAAGGGTTAAAAGAGGGAAACTGAAGCTTGAGTGGAGTTAAAAACAAGTAAAATAGTTAATTTTAACTCTACTCTACTCTACCCCTATCTTGAAAAGGCCCTTAGCCAGTGGCACGCGTTTCGCACACCACTGAGAGAAGCAGGAATCTATCCTCTACAGACATGTGTGTACAGTGTGAACGATGTCATGAACTATGTCATGGGGGAGACCCATGTATGTATATGTGTGTATGTGTGTACAGTGTGAGCGATGTCATGAACTATGTCATGAGGGGAGACCCATGTATGTATATGTGTATATGTGTGTACAGTGTGAACGATGTCACGGACGATGTCATGGGGGACCCATGTATGTATATGTGTATACATTCTAGCTAATAGTGACTTTACAGTTAGCAATGGCATCAGCTGCAGCAGCTAGACCCGACATACCCAGAACAGGCGTTATCTCGATCGGCCACTGTCTTTCTCTCTCCCTCTCACACGCTCTGCTCGAGTACTTGAACTTGAGGCCTTAAATTTTCTAGAATACTTTGACTTGTTTCGGTATTCCAGGTAGAGCGCTGGCCTAGTTAGCCAAAGGTTGTGGGTTCGATCCCCTCCTCAAGCTCGAATTCTTCGGGTCGGAGGTGCTGTAGTGACATCCTTTTTTCTTTCGTTTATAATCTTGTATTATTCCAGCAGTTTGTGGGATTTGTTGACGAATCGCTTCAGATCCGCACCTACTCTAAGTCTTGAGACTTGAGACTTTTAGTCTTGAGAAACTCAAGAATCGGTTATATGTTTTTAAAGATCATAAGTATACGTAATAATTTACAACGTCGTTTTGGACTGGCGTTGAACCCAACCAGAGGCAGTCATTTCTACAATTTTCTTAACCAGATGCCCGTAGTCCAAATAGTCTTTACCAGATCTAAAGATAAACCAATATGAAGTGAAATAATAATAAGGAAAAATACTATTAAATTATGATAAGTCTTAAAGTAACAGGTTAAAAAATTTATCAAAACGAAAAGTCAACTATTAGACAGATGCTTGCCTTAAAATGTGATTTTTTAAGGTGTTGGTTTGAATATGTGTGGCTAACGTTTGACGGCTGTACAGATGATTTACAGTAGACAATTTACAAATAATTGTCGTCCTGAGTACTGTCGCGAAAAATCGTTTAAAATTGTAAGTGCTAGGACGAATTCTGTGCATCGGTAAACTGAATTTTTGATTTTGGGCAACGCTAAAAAATTTAACAAAAACGGGCCAACTTCTTAACTTATGGGCAGGGCCGGGCCGAGGTCTTTCTAACGGGTCGAGCCGGTCCTCGCAGAGAAGGAATTTTCACAGGCCGGGCCGAGCCGGACTTGAAAATTCAGGCCCGTGAAAGTCTCTTCTACCCCACACGGATAAACTTATAGCATGGCCATTCGAATCCTCTCACTAGGACAGGACCTACAACTTTGCTCTTGAGAGTTTTCTTCGATGCCTTACGGTTAAAGAGATAATAGCGAAAATTTATTATCGAGGCCAAAAACTGGTCATTTTTAAAAATCTAATATTGCAACATTTCGACAGCATCAGCAGCGCCGGTCTGTCGATCAACTATTATCCACATTTGCACCTTGATAGGACATGTTATGACCAATCGAGGGCTCTCTGCGGCATCTCTACCTAAACACAGCAACGAAAAGTGAATTTTGAAAAGCGCAACCAGATTGTTTTGAACATTTATTTCTCATTTAATTCATGCAAACAACTAGAAAATGGCTTGAGAACACACGCACATTTTTGGGACAATTGCCGAGGGCTATAAAATTATTGCTGAACTACGAGAATTGAGTAATTTCACTTTTCAGTCTTTCAAAATTTGCTGCAAATACCCGAACCAGCACCTTAAGCAAGAGTGAACGGATAAGAAGTGGAAAGAGTGCACCTCACCTTTTGCACATTCTTTGAGAGGTCCAAACTAGCTGCTTCATGCAATGAATGTTTAAGGCAGCAAACAGAAAGCTGAAGACCATACCAGTCTTAAAATGAAACAACAAGAATGTAAACCATAAAATAATGTAAATATCGCCTTGATACATGTACTGTAACTGAATAAAATCAAAGACTAAAACTCACATCATAAACATCAAAATAAATCTTAGTACATACACTGACCCACTCCTGCTTAGTTGAATGCCTTATTTAGCACCAACCTTGTAACAACTACGGTCTGTTCACGCTAGCGCACAAGCACGGCACCAAACATGAAGGTAGCACTACGGAACCAAGCAAAGCATAGCAATTTGAGTTTGAAAATCAGCATTCAGTTCGTAGTGTTTATCGCTTGCTGACGATTTGTTTGTACAAAAATAAGCTGAGTTTGACCCTACGTTGTGCTTGTGTCGTTTTCAATAATTTGCTTTGCTTGGGCCTGTGCTTGTACTTGCGCTTGCGCGCTAGTAGTGTGAACCGAGTTTACAGCGCCAATACAGATTAATAGGTAAATCATTAGAAAATAGTAAATGGTTCTCTAATCAATTAACAGAAAGAGTACATAATAATAAGAGTATGCCCTCAACAAATTAGATCCCTGCTGCCCTCCCCTCAAATCAGTATCTGGTCGAAACGGGACCACGCTTACTCGCTCTATGTTTACGTCCTTTAGCTCGAAAACACAAGCACTGTTTGCGAGAATTTTGTGCCTGCTTCCAGCTTTAGAACATAAACATAGCAAGCGAATTTCTCTGAAGTGATGGATCTAATTTGTGGGGGATCAGCTGTTGCGAGCCGCGCATAATTTCTGCTGTGATAACAGAGAGTGAACCTCCCGCAAACCCCTACTTACTCTTAGTCATGTGCTCTTGGTAACAGAATTGAACCGGTAATTAGCAAAAGTGCAGTGGAAATCGGAATTGTACCAGGAACTAAAAGTTACAACTGAGGTCAGTTACTGAAAAGCTATTTCTTATTTCTTACATACAAACCGCAATGCTTGAAGGCCAAGGGAAAGGCTAAACCGCCAGGACTCAGCAATGCAATCACGATATTCGCAATCGTTCGTGTGCTTCTGAAAATGTAAAAGTAACTTTCGTCAGGTTTTCGGAACAGAGAATACGTTAAATTTAATTTGATGTTAATAATGTTGAAAGCAAGTTATAGCGACGTCATCTTTGGACTTTAAGCACATCTCTTAGGGCACTGATCTATTTAATTTAATTCATCTATTTAAAGGATCTAATTCATTCAGGATATTAAGTAGAAAATGCAAATGCATTTGTATGTTGGTTGAGCAATAAGAAAACCACTATTTTACTGGTTACAACTGACCCAAAAGTACA
>JASAND010008489.1:0-14929 GCA_030248195.1 Trissonchulus latispiculum
AGAAGAAGAAAATCGAGTTATTGACGAATTTTTGAAAAATCGATGTAAATCGATTTTTAAGATCGAACGATTGATTTTCACGAAATTTCGATTGCACATTCGGAATCAGCACCCCCGAATTATATATATACCCTGGGGGCAACTTTTCGCAAAAATCGGAGACAAAAAATTTTTTGATCGATCCATCGGATCGATCTCTCGATTCAATTTTTGAAATCAGCGACCTCGATTTACCCCAGGGACAAGTTCTCAGCCAAATCGGAGCTAAGTTTTTTCGAATCCTAAGGGGGGACACCAAGACAAAATTTTTGCCCCCCCCATCTACATAAGTGCCAATTTCAAAACCCTCCCGCAGCAACGTCAGTGTTGAGACCCCTCCCCATAGGTGTAACGGAGATTTGGGGTGGTGGGCTCCCCAACTTTTTTGGGAGGGAGCTCCCTCTGGAGACCACCAACCCTCCGCCCCCAAAAAAATTATTTTTCTATTTTATGCCAAAAATAGCATTTTCAGCCGTTTCTAACGCTAATATATATATAAACATTCAACTATGAAGTAATTTTTACATTAGACAGTGTTTTAAAACAAAATTTGTTAAATCGTTTAAAATTTTAAACTCGAAACATTGATGGCCAACATGTTTCCAAGTCCAAAATAAGCTCAATAATGAGTCAGAAAGTTATACACATAATACAGTTTAAAACGTGTATATATATATCTCGCAATAATAAACACTTTAAGCCAAAATTTTGGACATTTTTGAAGAGTTCTGCTGCAAAATTTACCCTAAAAATACCCAATTTTTGGCCGTTCTTCAACGCGACTACATCCCCCCAGTTGGGGGTGGGGACGTCCGCCCAAAAAATTTCTGGTGGAGGTTTGAGAAAATGGCTGGGGGGGGGCTCCCCCCCCCCAACCCTTATACCTATACCTCTCTCCCAAACACAAGTGCTTCAACTAAACTTGTTGTAAAACAGTGTAATTTCACGGAAAATTAATAGATCTCTTGTGCATAGGTGTGTCTGGCGAAAAAAGTGGGGGCGGGGGTTTGAAAAAAAAGTAGGGAGGGGGCAGGCCCGCACCCAGGATTTTGAAAAGGAGGGGTTCAAGGCAAAACGCAACGGGGGGCCTGGGGGCGGAGCCCCCCAGAAGTTGAAGAATTTTTGCATTTTTGCCCAAAAACAGTACATTGGACGTTTATTTCTTGCAAAAAGTAAATTATCGCGCCGAAGGCGCGAAAATTTTTTAAAAATAGCAGTTTTTGCCATAAAAATAGCAAAAATTTTCCATTTTGTCATCCCAAAAGGGGGGTGTCTCTAGACCATTGAACCCCCCTGGGTGCGGTCTTGGGTGGGGGGTTTGACAAAAAAGGGGGAGGAGGGGCTTGAAAAAAAGTCGATTTGGGGGGAGTGGTAAGAAAAATTTTAGAGGGGGGGGCGGCAAAAAAATCGGTTTTTCGTGAAAAAAACTGAAAAATTTTCTCAATTTCCAGGTATTTTTAATGCTTTTTAAGGTAATTATCCCAATTTTAGCAATTTTTCGCATATTTTTTGAAAAAATTCGAATTTTTGGCTAAACAGTTTCAAAAATTTAGGTAGGGGGTTGAAAATTTTCAGGGGGGGGGGGGGTCGGCCGAAGGCCGATTTGGGGGGAGGGGTAGCAAAAAATTTTTATGGGGTGGGGTTGGCGACCCCTCCATTTGGGGGGGGGGGGTCCCCCCCCCCCCCCCCTAATACACCTATGCTCTTGTGGTAAAATTATCGTACCTTGCGCAAGTAAAAACATGGTAAAAGTGCCATAAAGGCCCCATGGGCTAATAGCTATTATTTCACCACAATTTTACAATTAATTTTGCTACTGTTTTCCATGAAAAGTTCTCCCTGTGTCCCCCCAATTACACCTATGGTTGGTGGTGGTGTGGTGACTGAGCATAGGTGTACCTTGAGAAAACGTTGGGGGAGGGGGTAGCCGAAATTAAGGTGGGTGGGGTCAGCCGTGTTGAGGTGGGGTGGGGGGGGGGGTAAAAAGCGTTATTTCCAACTGAATATCAGCAATATTTCTTCATTTTTGCTCATTTGTTCGAAAAAACTTGGCAAATTTGGGTGGGTGAGGTCTGGGCTGGAATTGGCCATTTGGGGGCGGGGTCTGCCTCCAAAATTGTGAGGGTGGGGTCGGCACTTTTCCATTTGGGGGGAGGGGTTCCTCCCACCATAGTTTCCCTGGAAATTTTGGTTGGGGGGTAAACTTCGGAAATTTGGTGGTCGACCCCCAAAATGTGATGGGGAGTACCCCCCCGAACCCCCCCCCCAAAATTCGGACCTCAGAAAATTAAAAAAATGGCCTAAAAACGCGTAAAAAACGCCTAAAAATTTTTCTGTATTTTAACGCGTTTTTTGTCGAAACAAGGCTTCTTTTTATCGTTTTAGGCGTTTTTACACCGTTTTAAATCAATTTTAAGCCAGAATTTGAGAAAATTTTTTCAAAAAATGACCATTTTTTAGCAAAATTTAGCTAACTTTTTGACCCCAAAAAGTGCGGGGGGGGGTTCGGGGGGGGTAACCAAAAGTGGGGGGAGGGATAGTCCAAAAATCTGGGGGAGGGGGGTAAAGTTGGTCGAAAATTTTGGGGGGGGAGTATAGCCGTGGGGTGAAAAAACCCAACCCCTTTTTAGGGGGAAAAAACCCACCCGCCGCCTGGGTCATGGCATGGGTTGGAGATATGAGCTCCAAAACATAGCAGCAGGAAGCGCGACTCTTTCTAACCTATGTATGCAAAGATCAAGTCATTTGGTTCACTCCTGCTCATTTTATGACATTTTGAAAATGACAACTACTTTTTGGTTCAACCATCCAAAAATTTACCAAAAGTTTGGACCGGTGTAACTTTTGAGTTTGACTGGGTTGGGTTAGAAAAGTTTTGCAAATATCTGCAATGATGGCAACTCTTCCTCTTTGCACACAGCCAAAATTAGACCGATCCGCTGTACCGTTTGTCTGGCACATTGCCCAACGTGGCGGGGAAAAACCCACTTTGGGGGGAAAAAACCCACCCAATTTTTTTTGAAAAATTTTTTAACAACTCAACACGGAAACAATTAGAGACTATAGCACGGTACTATCGAGCACGCTGCGTCATCCTATGCGGTCAGATTCGGACAATTTTGCTTACCTGGCTAGCTAGGTGCTAAAAACCTTAAAAGTGCCATTTCGCTGCTGGAGGACCCGATACAGGTACAATTGTGGATTTTAACAGCCAATTCTAAGTAAAAAACCATTCTCTACACGATACGTAGAATAATAAGTTTTATCAAATTACATCATTTTTAGCATTTTTCAAAAATTGCCCTATGTTTATGTGTTAAACTTTATGAAACCTGGCCAGTTGATGCAGCATTTTCAACGGCAACTGAGATCTCAAAAAAAGCTACTAGATCGGGTTTTTTGGTTCATGCTAACTAAAAAAGGGTTGAATTTTACACTGGAAGTGTCAGACTTGCGATAGAACAATTTTTAACGGTATATACAACCTACAGAAGTGCAAATAGGCTTAAAAGAAAGTTCTAAGTACGCCAAGTACGATGGTACATAAAGTTCTCAGATAACCCTTATAATAAAAAAGTTCCAGCCAAAATCCGAAAATGTGGGTTTTCCCCCCACGGCTATACCCCCCCAGGCCCCAACCCCCCCCCCCTGGGGAAACTATGCCCCCCTCACCCCCCCAGGTATATACACCTATGGTGGTGGGGGTACCCCATCACATTTCTTGGGTCGACCACCAACCATCCAAGCAAGATTCCCCCCCAGACCCAAAGTTCCAGTGAAACTATGGTCAAAATCATCGGGGGGAAAAGCATAGGTGTACCTTGAGAAAACGTTGGGGGAGGGGGTAGCCGAAATTAGGGTAGGTGGGGGCAGCCGTTTTGAGGTGGGGTGGGGTCCGGAAAAATCGAATTTGGGGGGGGGGGTAAAAATTTTTTGGTCAAAAATTTAGAAAAAATTAGTAAATTTGCTAAAAAAGCGTTATTTCCAACTAAAAATCAACAATATTTCTTTATTTTTGCTCATTTGTTCGAAAAAACTTGGATTTTTTGCAAAAATTTCGAATTTTTCCAAAACATTTCGAATTTTTACTAATTTTGAGGCAAAATTTTCAAAATTTTGAGGGTGGGGTCTGGCAAATTTGGGTGGGTGGGGTCTGGGATTTGGCCATTTGGGGGTGGGGTCTGCCTCCAAAATTTGGAGGGTGGGGTCGGCACTTTTCCATTTGGGGGGAGGGGTTCCCCCCCCCCCACCCCCCCCAGGTACACCTATGGGGAAAAGCCACACCTGCGCAGAGACCACAAAACGAAGTCAATCGCCAGACTTTTGGATCGCCCCCCCCCTTTCAAAAAATCCTGGCGCCGACTATTGGCTTGTTTTGACAAAAACTATTAAGGGAAATACAGAAAATTCTGCGTTTTCAGGCAATTTCTTGAACTTTCAATTTTTTGAGGTCCGAATTTTGGGTTGGGGCGGGCTTGGGTGGTTCGGAGGGTATACCTCTGAAGCTATGCTCCTGCTCCTGGTCCTCCTACACCCCTCTGAAATTTCATTTCTCCAAACGATAACCAACCTAATCGATGACGAGACGAGAGCATAGGTGTACCAGGATAGTTTGCCACCTCGACACCTCACCCACACGGGAAGGCCAGAGCAGACCCCCCCTCCCCATACATCGGTGTGGCTGGGGCGGGGACCCCCTAAATTTTCGATTTTATGCCATTTTTGGCCAAAAATATGGGGGGGGGGGGTAGCAAAAATCTGAAAATATGGGTGGGGGGGGTCGCCAAAATTTGTCATTTTGGTGGGGGGTGTCCCCTCCCCCTCCCTCCCCCCCATACCATACTCGCATAGGCATTTAGGTACGTCTCTAGGTGTATACCAGGCTACAGTTTGCACCTGTGACGGGAGGCCAGACCTCACGGTCACGGGAGGCCAGAGCCACACCCCCTCCCCCGACCTCAACTCCCCAAGCCGAGCTCAAACTCCCCTCCGCCCTCCCCCCGGTCCACACCAAGTAAAAAATGCAAAATTCTTGAAAAATTGTTTGCAACTTCTGAAAATTTTTGAAAAAAATCGAAACAATGCTATAAATCAGCTATAAACAGCTAAAGATGGTTATTTATAGCAATTAAAAGGTAATATATATACGCAATTATAAACCAATCAGGGCTAATTTTGGCATATTTTAGTACAAATTTGACAATTTTCAACCCCTTTCTCGCATACGGAAACTATTGACAGCAGCTTTTGAGTACGTTTAATGTACTGTACATCGAAAAAGGACCATTTTAGCTAAAGAACTTCGGTACAGTTTAGGGGTAATTTCAGCTTTTGGTGGGGTCACTCCTCCGAGCCAAATTTCGACTTTTTACTCCCCATCCCCCAACCCAAACAGGTGGTCATGGTACACATATGGAAGTAAGATCGTGAGAAAATGGTTGCAAATCTCTGACAAAGTTTTCAATGATGACTACAACACTCGTATATGTTTGTTGTTTACAGTTCACCGACTATTCTATTAAATATGTCAATTTTATGATACCTCTATTTTAACAATTAATCTGACAACGGCTTCGGTTTAATCTGCAAGATTGTGTCGTTGTTAGGTGGTGTAAAAAGATTGATTAATAGTTGCCAAGCAACTAACCCTCTGAATAACTGTCAGATGACTACCTCTCTTTATTTGGCTGTATTATTCTGCAATATTTTACACTTACAGCTAAAAGCACAAAATGTCAGTGAATCGTCAAAGAAAGATCAAGAGGGTAAGCGTTCTGAATATCTTTTTCCAATGCTTTAATTATTTAGCCAATATTCAGTAGATTCTATGGGGTAACTGCAATCAACTTATAGTGGCTTTGGCTTGGGTTTCTGGGCATTGCTGTATTCTCTGTTTCTGCGTTTTCCATGATTCAGATTTCAGATGAGAAAACCTGTATTGAGTTGTTTTGTCTTCGTCAGGATTGATTTTCTTTTAGGAGCTTTTTCTCGAAGTATTAAAACGACACATGTCTCTCACAAAAATATGCGTGGATAGCTGTGGCCGCTTATTCGCCTAACAACAGAATGATTATCAAGTGTTCATATTTTAGATACAGTAGAAAGAATACCTAATAATGACGTCAACTTGGGTTATGTGAACTTGGCTATGTGTCCATGCGACGTGCAGAAAGGAGCTTGCAACCATAACTGCGCCTGCGATGCTGTAATTTTACTAATCTTTTATTTCATAGCGTGTATTTTGCATTTTCCATTTCCTGGAAGAGTTGTTGTTCGTTGTTTAACTCAATTAACATAAAATTATATATGATAAAGACCACTTAAGGTGCTGGTATCGCTTTGTGTAAATTTGACCCTATAGGCTTTAATTCTTTATGAAAGTGGATGAAACTTTCCAAATATACTATTTCGGCGCTCTTTAACATTCTGGGACCAGTCCCGCATTTTTAGGTGCAAAGATAAGAAATTTTTGGTTTTTGCCATTATTTTCTCAGCACATAGTCGAGACACCAGATTGGCTGATATGGCTGGAAAGAGGGCACAAAAATGAACATTTTTGCTTTTACAACATTTGAGCTATCTCCAGTGGTTAAGTCAGTATAAGCAAAAAACGATTTTTTGGGTCCAAAAATGGCCGTTTTCGAGAAAATCAGTTTTTTCAAAATTACTGCCAAATCGTACGGACAATTTTAGTTTATTTATACTCTATCGATATACAGTCTCATTGCACATTTTATCAATGCCTATTAGCCGGAGTTTGTTGCTCTAAACTAGAGATTTGGCCGAAAAACCATTTTGGCAAAACTGCGATTATTTTGTTTTGAACATCGATTTCTCAAAAACTACTCAATGGATTCGCGTGATTTTTGGGAGAGTGAGAATTCGCACTATTGCGGAGGGACATTTTTCTTGGTTTGAGCTAAAACATCTCCAGTTGCGAGAAAACTCAATGCAAAGTTGCGAAATTTTGTGTCACCGCACATTTAATGGATTTTCTTTACCGTTAAGACCTGCTGAGCCAAATCCAAAAAAATGTCCCTCGGCCCACATGTCCTTTATAGGACAGCACAAGAAAAATTTTTGGCCGATTCCACAGTTTTGAGAAATCCATGTTCAAAAATTTTTGGTCTATATTCAGCCTGTCAGATGTCAGTATGTCAGAAAATTTTAGCCATTATTTCCGGATTTTTACTAGTTTCGTACTCTCACGAGAATCTGCAGATTATAAGCTTTAAAATGATGTATAAAGCTCTTTCTAACTCACAAAATTGCGAAAGTTATGGCGTTTCAAAAAATACGCACAAAAGCACTGCACAAAACAATACCAGCACCTTAAGGTGGTGATTCCCTTTGGTCACATAAAGTTGGCACCATTATTTCTCATTCATTACTTGGAGTTAAGAAGCCATTTTTATATCAAAGTGTAGCTTGACATTTTCTCTTTTTAATGCATACCATGAAACTAATGTTGCTGTTCTGAAATATTTTTAGCACATTTTAGAAGAAGTATAATTTTCCAGAATTTTTGCAGACTCAAGTAAATTTTTTCGCGAGACATCGGTTATATCATTCGATACCTCCATCAAATAGCTGGGGACGATTTTATATTTAGTGTGAAATCGCTCTTCGTTATAGTGAAATAAGCTGAAATGTGAGCGTAATCTGGATTTTCCCTACTTTTTCCAAATTTTTCAAGCGAATACTTTAGTTAGAAAGCAGCAATCGTGGCAACTAAAAAATCGTCCCTGGGTATATTTGTGCAGAACACATTTGTTCAGTAGCAGCCCTCCAGATTGCATAGTGAATGCTCCACAATCTTTGGAAAAAAATTGGTCGTGTTTTTGCAAAAACTACATTTTAAATGATAGCAGCCTACAGGATAGCAGTTGGAAGACGATCATGCGTCGGATAATTTGTCCCTGTGAGACCTTCAGATCGACACCCTTAGTTTGCTTTTTACCGCTTGCGTAGTTCAAGAAATGTTGAATTATTTGATTTCTGCAAAAATGACAAGTTTTCGACGCCAAAACAAGAAAAACGGCTATATCTCACGGTAGAGAAAAGCTAGAAACTTGCTTTAAAAAGCAAAAATGTGAAGCTCAATGAGATCTTTCGAATGCATATTGTCATAACTGTGTAGCAAATGCCAAACGTTCAGAAATTTGGAAAAACCACTCGGAACGGAAATCTCGAATTTTTGAATCGGGATTGCGCGGAGGGTGTTAGAACGCTAAAAGAACGTATTTCGGAAAGTTTCGTCAAATTTCATCGTGATTTATGCTGCCAACCAACAATATGTGCCCAAAAGGAATCACCACCTTAAATAATTTAAGGTGGTAGTACCACTACCGGGGTGGACTTTGAACAGATACTGTGAACAATAAACTTAATCAATCGCCTTGAAATTTGGCAAATTTGTTCTTTATCATGTTCTGCATCAAATGAGTATGGCTACTACATTGCGGGGCCTGGCTTGCTGTCTACACAAGAGGAAATGTATTAAAAGTTTTGAATTTAAATATCTCCTTCATTCCTATGTGAATGTGTTTGAAATTTTCCATGCATGGTTTATTAACTTATACACTCTGGCGGTTTTTTAGTTTTTCGTAAAAGTGCATTTTGGATTTTTTTAACTTATTTTGAAATATTGTAAATTCCGTATCTTGCCCACTTCTGCGTTTTATCAAAAACAAAGAAAACAGCCTGAGCGTATGCAGGTATAAGACATGTCTGGAAAATTTGGTCAAGTTTGTGAAGCAGTGACGAGAAAATCAAAAACAAAGAATTCGCAACTTTTCTTTGTTTGCTTTGGGTTTACGAATTCGTTATGCTTTCAATCAGCTGCATAGTGTTTTTTGTTGAATAAAATACACATAAGTAACACAAGGACAAGCTCTAAAATCCAATAGATTTAAGTTTGGTATAAAATGATCTTACATTACATTGCTTGTGCAAACGGTCAACGTAAATCAGCCATATGTAAAGTCATCTGGGCCTCCGCAGAAACGTTTCTAGCCTGTGACAGCTCCCGCGGCTGTATCACGCGCCATCCGACCCAGTTTTCTAAGTGTATAGCGGACAACACGGACTAGGGAGGCCCTTAACCTCCGATCGTTGAGCATTCCCAAATCTCGAACGTCCTCCCACCTCCACTCCTACCTCCCCCGGTTTTTCCGGCTCTGGAACCAGCTCGACAATGAAACCACCTTTGCCACCACGCTGGACGAGTTCAAGAAAAGATGTGCGGCAGAACTGAGGATCATGCTAGGACAAGCCACTGGCTTTCTACCTAAACAAGTAAAAAAGTAAGTATCTGTAACTTTTGATAGAAACCACGTACAGAAGAAATATGCACATCATTTTAAAGCTCGTTTTGTGCGCTTTCACATGGTAGAGCAAAATTTAATATATGAAGCTTAAAGAAAATTTTGATTATTTGCGCATGCACGAAGCCACGGTGGTAGCTAGCTAATTATGCGCTTTCTTACACCAAGAATTTGCCGAAAGGTAGCTTGCCAACCAGACTTGATTCACCAAAATTTTTGACAAGATTGCTTCATCCATACAAACATTACGTAGGAAATCCCGGTAGTGGTACTACCACCTTAATGATTATTCAGTCTGACTTGCAGCAACGTAAACAGAATCGTTGCTCAAAACCTTCAAAACTTAATTTGGCGCTTACATTATCGGGATTATAGATGTAAAATTTAGACCGATTGCTCAATTTTAAAGAAATCCCAACTGAAGCTGCTTCGGTTGGCGGGACGTGTTTTGACACAATTTCAGCCACTAGAACCACGTGTTGGCTAGCTACCATTACGGCTAAAAAATCGAAATTTTACGAAAGCTTCAAATAATAGATTTGAATTCACTTGGCGAAAGAGCGTAAAAAGAACTTTATGATGTGCATATCTCTTCTGTACGTGGTTTCAATCGAAAGTTACAGGTGGTTGAATATATGGTAAAGTTAGGTTGAGCATTCCCACTGCGTATGGCAAAGCAAAAACTAATCGTTCGAAATTGAATTCTACAGGATATTTCATGATGCTTTTGTGTTGGACTTGTTTATTATTTTATGAAATACGATATGCAACTTATTTAAAGCATAATATATGCGCAAAACAGAAGAGATTAGTGCGAAATTTTCCAAATTAGTTTTGTCATCCAAAGTTCAACCAAAGTTGCTCTAATATTCCATGTACGTTTATTGAAATATTGATTTTCAAAGTTTTTGAACATTAATAAATTCTCAAACTTGCTGAAATCGAGAAACTGAAAATATTGCCCTTGCGTTAGGTTTATTTATACATGTATGCAAAATTTGAGCTAATTTCATTCAGCCGCCAATGAATGATGCCGTTTTAAAAATTTAAAAGTATCCCTGTTGTGTAGGTCACAAGACAAATTATTCAATTTCTGCATTCGGCTAGTATTTAACACCAGCTACCACCGCTAAAATGTTTAAATGGATTGGTTGAAAAATGAATTCAGGAGAACCGCTCTCGGTATTATGCAAGCGCCTCCTTAAAGTTTCCTTCCGAGTTAAGGTTTGTTATCCGAATTAATTTCAATCAATTTCTGGAAAAACCTTGTACCAGGCAAAAATTTTCTTCCTCGGACACGGTTAAATTTTCACTGGATTTATAGTAGATACGATTTTAGTTTCGGAGATATCTACTCCGAACTTTTGACGATCATTTAGTCTTTTTATATTTTTTCAGAAATCCAAAAATATATGCAGCGCGTGCGTGTGGCTGTGTCAAACCGAGTCACCGATTTCACTGTTGAATTTACCATGACGTATCAAATAAAACTGTCAAAAGTTCACACTGTCATAAGGGTCATAAGCTGAGAGAGGCGGCCGCAAGATTAATCAAATTTAGTAATTCCTGTAATAATTGCAGTAATTCCAAGAGTTTCTACTAAAACTTTTCTAATTTATGCAGCGCGTTGGGCTGTGGCTGTATCAAACCGAGCTTGCTTTGCTCACCGATCATACTGCTAAATTTGCCATTGCGTTACACTATAAATAGTTCACTGTAAAATTTACCATTGCATTAAATTACATTACATTAAATAAATTAAATTAATTAAAATAAATTAAATTATCTTAAACAAACTGTTTCAAACTGTCAAATTCACACTGTGGGGACATAAGCTGGGAGGGGCGGCAATTCCCAAAATTTTCCGCAGGGAGCAGCGATTGCTAAAAAAATTCCCCAGGCAGACTGTTGAATGACAAAAACTATGAAAAATCTCAAGAGTTCCAATCTTCAAAAACAAATTTAGTAATTCCTGTAGTTGCCACTGGAACCTTTCTGAGCGAGCGATGAAATAAAAATTTTATTATACGTATATTTGGCTTGTCTTGCTTGTCAGCTAGGACAACATTTAAAAACACATTTTATCAATAATTTTGTACATTTTGTGTTGCGCGAATCGCATGTACATTTTGAAGAAAATGTGCGCGAATTGTTGTACACTTTCTTGCTGCGCGAA
The DNA here is from genome assembly GCA_030248195.1 of Trissonchulus latispiculum. Taxonomy (NCBI): domain Eukaryota; kingdom Metazoa; phylum Nematoda; class Enoplea; order Enoplida; family Ironidae; genus Trissonchulus; species Trissonchulus latispiculum. The sequence goes on from JASAND010008489.1 coordinate 11,542, forward strand.
TCAAGTATTTTGTAAAGCCGCCGGTAAATTTTTGCTATGCATATTTCAAATTTTTTCCAAAATATCGTCACTATAAAGTCAAATTTAAGCTTCCACGAGTTGCCTAAGTTGTAATAAATAGCACTATTGCTGCAAACTATTGTTTATTACTATTTTTGTATGCCGGACTTTCACCGGGTCGACCGGACCTATACCGGGCTTAGGGCCCGGCCCGGTCGGTTCAGCAGGCCCGTTTCTAGGCCCGGCCCTGGAAATTTCTTAACGGAACATCTCTATATGCGGCTCCCTAATGCAGACGAGAAACCGGAAACAACAAACAATAATGACGGAGAAAGGACAAAACCAGGTTATTGGTTACCTAAATTGTAATCTTCGTTACGATTTACTTCAAGTTGATCGTTTCAAATAGCTGTACATGGGTTAAACTCGATAGTTGAAGCACGCGAGATGACCATATTAGCTTATTACGCTGACTGTTACACCTTTTTAGCCTTGTTACATTTGACTTGTTGTCTTGTTGCATTTGTGGTCCAATGGAACCTTCAGAAAATACACGGAATATGATTACAAACTTCCTGTAAAAACGCCAGTTTCATGTACCGTGCTGTACTGCTTTATGTGCTTGCATGTTCCGTGAGAAGCAAAAATTGCGATTCTGCAAAGCAAAAACTATATGTACAAAATGGGTAGCCGAAGCCTATGCACATTTTAATGATCATTAAGAGTTATACAAACTGTTAGATGTCGATCTAGCTGTTACAGTTTGGAAGTAGAATTTTTTGAAACTTTTCGTAATAAAAATGTTGAGAAATTTATTGAAAACAAGATTGTTTAAAATGATCAGGAGGACACTACAAGCGTAGCTATCTGTCCAAACTGAGTCAGCTAGAGCATTCTACACTGGTCAAGTCAAGATCAAAAGATTGCTCGGCAACCAGTCATGGATCTGTAAGGTATTTTAAAATAAAATAATATTAACACCAAATTTAACATAAAATATATAATTGCATTTATGCACTCTTGTTTCTACGATGACGGTAATCAATGAATTGTGAATGTTTAGGATTGCAGCAGTAGTCAAAGAAGAACATTTGAATTACAGTCTGATAATTTAATAAGGCCATTTGCAAAGGACTGCCGATATCGATCGGTTGGATCAATTAGCTGGAAATTCCTCTGTGTGCAAAGATTTAGTACTCCAGTTTTAGGTCATGTTAGAGCCAAGCAAGATCACGTTCGTGCCGTTACTGACTTTAGCGATGTAGTTCAGAGACAAAAGTTGTTAGCGTTGCCAACATTTGGCAGGTCGTTATCAGTTCCTGTACGATTTCCAAAGTCCGAACTTGAATATGTTCGCGGGATGCCAATTTTACTTCAAATACGACTACGAAATCGAATTGAACTTTCCTCTCTAAGCATTCCAGGACCAACTTTAACGGGGCGTTGTGGATTATCAACCATTGTCTCTTTTCTGACGAATGTTGAACAAGTCTGTAGTTACGTGGTTGACCGGCAGGGTTGCACTGGAAGTGCAGAACTCAACGCCCAGTATCTGCTTCATACATTTACTCCTGGAGTTAGCCAACAGGCAGTTGGTGTAGTTCGAAGTCCAGCTATGCCAGGGGCTGTAGCAAAGCTTTCAGTTATTTATCTGTGTGAACGATTTACTGCAAATTTAGGATTACCTAAACGCTTGTTCGAAACTGAGGATATGGAAAACAGATGGATCGATTGTACCGCTAGCATTAGAAACTTAAATCCCGTATTTTTGCAAGAAAATCACACCTGCTCAAGACTTGTAACCTCAGTTCATTACAGTATATATTGGAACAGCAGCGAAATCAGTTCAGTAGATGCTGTCGTTCGACTTTCTGATGTCAAAATTGAGACTAGTGTTCCTGTCAAGCAGACTATTAAAGTGGAATTTTTTCATTCCAACTCACAGGAATGGAACTCGGACCCTGTCAGTCAAATTCCGAGATCTGGTAATCCTGGTTACTTGGATGGTAAACCTTTAATTGGAGGAATTGCGACCGGCGACCAGAACGTGATTAATCCAATCATTGAATACTCTTCTAAGAACAGCATGTTTTATTGGGTCGCAGGTAAGGATGAGATTGAGACATTTGATCGATATAATTCCTAGTTGGTACTGAGACAAACTAAATTTGTAAACTGCTAGTAACTACTAGCCTCGAACAATCTAGCATTATCTTTGTTTCAACTGACCACCACTCTTGTTCAGTGGAAGGAAGGAAGGGGGAACCACCTGCACAAAAACTCTTCCAATCATTTTGCTTACTGAAACCAAGAGTGCATAATTGCACTATATATTAGAAGAAGAGTAAGCCACTAGAAGGCTCCTCTTCTTGGCATTGCGTAACGGTGCTCCGACCACAATACGCGAATGTTCCCCCGTTTGGTGGGGGGGTCGACAAGCATACCCCCTCCCCGTTTGGTGGGGGGGGGGGGTATGCAAAAGGGGTCCCCGTTTGGTGGGGGGGTAGGCAGAAGGGGGTCCCCGTTCGGGGGGGGGGTCGCCAAGTCAGGCTGAAATTGGCTGAATCTGATTGGCTGTTGGCGAGCCCCCCCCCCCAAACGGGGACCTCTTTTCTGCTACCCCCCCCCCCCCACCAAACGGAGGGGGGGGGTATGCTTTGTCGAAGAGAGCTACCCCCCACCAAACGGGGGAACATTCGCGTATTGTGGTCGGAGCACCGTTACGCAATGCAGTGAAGAGAAGCCCTCTAGTGGCTTACTCTTCTTCTTATATATAGTGCAATTATGCACTCTTGCTGAAACGTTAACACAGCAATAATACACAGTCAATCAACCGTACATTCCATAGCTTACAAATATTGCATACGAAATTACGAAATTCCAACAACCCGGTAAAAGATTCTAATTAATTAATCAAGACCTTTACTGTCGATCTAATTTTTTATTTGTTATTAACGAAATAAGCATTGGGAAGTAGAAATCTAAACAGAACTCAAAAGAAATGGGACAGAGAAAAATGCCACCTTAAAAGTTCTAAATTTACCTTCTGACAGATTCGGAATCTTTAATAATTCAGTCGGAATCATTTTCATAAATGCGAAGCACAAGTTTGATTCTTGATTAATATGCTTGAATTAAATTTCAGGTGCGGATGGCCTTTGCGAAACTGCCAATGTGAAAAAAATTTTATTTCGCGAAAACATTGACACAGCATGCTGGATTGCTCCCTCACCAAACATAGTGGACTGCAGGAATATTAAGTAAGTAATAACCAGCAGTGTATGCGTGTATAATATACCAGACATCGATGAGCTCTCGCAGCCCACGATGACAAAGATGGAATCGATCGTCTTCCAAATACATAGGATCACTCTAACATCAGACCGGT
>JASAND010008490.1:0-18999 GCA_030248195.1 Trissonchulus latispiculum
GCTTTCGATTCAGTCAATCGCAGAGCGCTGTGGCAGATACTTGAGAACTTAGGTGTTCCCCTGAAGCCAATCTCTATGCTACAGCTTCTGTGTAGAAACACCTGCGTAAAGGTTCGCGTTTATGGTCGGGACACGGATTCCTTCGACATAACTGCTGGTGTCCGATAGGGATCAGTGACAGCCCCCTTTCTTCAACTTCTGCATCGACTGGATTATGAAAAAATCTATGTCCGATCCATCCTTTTGTGTTACTGTTGGGAACGGGGTCATTACAGACCCAGATTTTGCAGACGATGTAGCTTTTGTTGGCTACATCGTGTCCCGACCCTGCAAGCAATGATCGATCAAATGGTGCATTTTTCCGCCATGATAGGATTGGAAATCAACGTTAACAAGACCAAAAATTATGGGACCGAAGAATGGGCCGCGCTCCTAATGCCATGGTAAACGGTACCGCCTTAGAAACAATCAGACTCTTTCTGCTATCTTGGAAGTATAATTTCTAATGATGGCTCTTCGTCTGCCGAAATTTCATCTCGCATAGGCAAAGCCCAAAGTGCTTTTCAATCCTTGATAAAGCCACTTGCATCAAAGAAAGCCGTTAGCCTTGTACCGAAGTCGAAAGTCTACGATGCTGCTGTCAGGTGCGTTCTGCTATACGGATGCGAATCCTGGTCCTTGAAGGCAGCCGAAAGTGACGGCAGAATCAGTGCCTGCGAGCATCGTTGCTGGCGTAGCATCTACGTATTGCACCACAGGAATATATAACAAATGCAGAAGTACGAGCGAGATTCCTGCACACCCGACGGAATCGATGTAGTGCTCAGAAAAGAAGGACAACCTGGCTAGGTCACGTCCTGAGAATGTCGGAATATAGACATCCTCGTGCTGCTCTAACTATGCCGGTACCTGCAAATTGGCAGCGGCCTCCGGGACGACCTCCAAATCCTGGTGTCGAACTGTTCTTGAAGATTTGAACTTTTTGTCCGGACCACTCATCTATGGTCGACGCTGGAAAACTGACTGGCTTCAAATTTGTGCCGATCTGTCTGCTGATAGAGTCCAGTGAGAGGAATTGTTCGTGACTGTAACCATAGTGCTTACTAGGGGATGAAGCTATCTGTCGCTAGATTAAGCAAGTAAGCAAGTTTGATATGCAAACGTTACTATCCTTGTTTTCATTAATATCGGCGCAAAAAACAAATTATTTTTAACAACTTCGATTTTCGAAAATTCAAAATTTTGGTCAGAAAATGTAAAAAACTCACGAATTTTTGCTAGTACCGGTCGGTACCGGGGCCTGACCACCGGGGCCGGGGCCTGACTACCGGGGCCGGAGCCGGGGCCTGGCCCCGGTGCCGGGGCCGGGGTCAGGCCCCGGTGCATCCCTCAGATATCTCTATCATAGGGGTCGTCGCGGCCGCGACCCCTATAATATGTGTGAAAAGTGGCTGGAGACAGTGTAAAATAAGCTGCGCAGAAGCTGCGCAAAATCCTGCGCAGATCCTGCGCAGATTTCATGCGCAAATTGTAGAGCACATCGAGTTTAGTATGTCTGTGAAGTCAGCCCCGTATCACTGACCGTTAAAAAGTTGCGCCCCGGACCGGTTATGGCGGCGATGTTTTTTTTCCGGTTTCTCCTATTTGATGGTTGTATTGTACATAATGTTCGCCGCTTTCACGTGATCTGCAGCGGTGGGCCAACCTAAAGGGCTATGGGGTCTAGTAGTACCTCTAAAGAATTTAAGGATCACAACTTTTTGCGCCGCAGTGACGCCACAGCGCCGCAAAGCCGGCTCATAGCGAAAAGTGACCATTTTTGTGGTCGTCGCAAAGGTCGAACGTTACGAGCTGGAGCTGATTTCTTTTTATATTCAGAAATCACATATATTGAACCAACTAACGGTCCAGGTTGCGTTTCTCTATTACTTCCCTAGTGACCACAGTGGCCCGTCAAAAATGGCGAAAATTCGAATAATGAAAAATCGATATTTCTCGCTATCTATTCAACTTTGAAAGCTCAAATCTTCCATACAATGGTTTTCTGGCACGGAGAATCGATTTCCGCAGTCAGTTTTACCGTCAGACCCACCCATCTTGCTGGGCTGGTTCCACTTTGCCGTCGGGAGGGTCAAGTCGGAAACCGCTTCCTGGAGGTCCATAGTAGGCTCTACCTGGCCTCTCAAACTTTGTCTATAGGGGTTTTCTGTGGCTCCCAGCTCATTCCCGGTACCGTTTTGCCGTCCGACGTGTCTATTTGCTGGGCTGATTCTCACTTTGCCGTCGGGAGGGTCAAGTCGGAAACCGCTTCCTGGAGGTCCATAGTAGGCTCTACCTGGCCTCTCAAACTTTGTCTATAGGGGTTTTCGGTGTGCCCAGCTCATTCCCGGTGTCTGTTTTGCCGTCCGACGTGTCTATATTGCTGGGCTGGTTCTACTTTGCCGTCAGGAGGGTCAAGTCGGAAACCGCTTCCTGGAGGTCCATAGTAGGCTCTACCTGGCCTCTCAAAACTTTGTCTATAGGGGTTTTCTGGTGTGCCCAGCTCATTCCCGGTATTCGTTTTGCCGTCCGACGTGCCTATTTTGCTGGGCTGGTTCTACTTTGCCGTTTGAAGGGTCAGTCGGGTGGGAGGGTCAAATGGTCGAAAATAAAGTTTCTCAAAAGTGGTCAAATTTGGTATCAAATGAAAGCTCTAAGTGAGCTGAGCAACTTTTGTCATAGAACTGCGTACCCAAAGTGGCTGTAGAGTGCTGTGGTGGGGTGGGGTGGGGACTTAGGCGATTTTGGGTCAAAAATAAAATTTTTCAAAAGTGGTAAAATTTGGTATCAAATGAAAGCTCTAAGTGAGCTGAGCAACTTTTGTCATAGAACTGCATGCTCAAAGTGGCTGTATAGTGCTGTGGTGGGGTGGGGTGGGGACTTAGGCGATTTTGGGTCAAAAATGAAATTTTTCAAAAGTGGACAAATTTGGTACCAAATGAAAGCCCTAAGCGAGCTGAGCAACTTTTATCATAGAACTGCCTACCCAAAGTGGCTGTAGAGTGCTGTGGTGGGGTGGGGTGGGGACTTAGGCGATTTTGGGTCAAAAATAAAATTTTTAAAAAGTGGTCGAATTTGGTATCAAATGAAAGCCCGAAGTGAGCTGAGCAACTTTTGACATGGAACCATCCACCAATAGTTGCTGTGCCAAATAACGTCACGTGCCTATGAAGCTTTTGTCTTTTTAGTTTTACCGTCAGACCCACCCATCTTGCTGGGCTGGTTCCACTTTGCCGTCGGGAGGGTCAAGTCGGAAACCGCTTCCTGGAGGTCCATAGTATGCTCTGCCTGGCCTCTCAAAACTTTGTCTATAGGGGTTTTCTGGTGTGCCCAGCTCATTCCCGGTATTCGTTTTGCCGTCCGACGTGCATATATTGCTGGGCTGGTTCTACTTTGCCGTCGGGAGGGTCAAGTCGGAAACCGCTTCCTGGAAGTCCATAGTAGGCTCTACCTGGCCTCTCAAAACTTTGTCCATAGGGGCTTTCTGGTGTGCCCAGCTCATTCCCGGTGTTCGTTTTGCCGTCCGACGTACCTATTTTGCTGGGCTAGTACCAGTTTGCCGTTTGAAGGGTCAGTCAGGTGGGGGGGGGGGTCAAGTGGTCGAAAATAAAGTTTTTCAAAAGTGATCAAATTTGGGATCAAATTTGGTATCAAATGAAAGCCCTGAGTGAGCTGAGCAACTTTTGTCATGGAACCAATAGTTGCTGTGCCAAATAACGTCGCGTGCCTATGAAACTTTTGTCTTTACTTCTTCAACCGGAATTTAAAGGATATACGTACGTATTTATATTTGTATTATCATAGGGGTCGCGGCAGCGACCCCTATAATATGTGTCAAAAGTCCCTGGAGACACCGTAAAATAAGCTGCGCAGAGGCTGCGCAAAATCCTGCGCAGATCCTGCGCAGATTTCATGCGCAAATTGTAGAGCACATCGAGTTTAGTATGTGTGCGAAGTTTCAGCCCCGTATCACTTTCCGTTAAAAAGTTGCGCCCCGGACCGCATGCGCCATTTAAGAATCGCTACTTTTTTTGCGCCGCAGGTGCGCCACAGCGCCGCAGCGGCGCCGCAAAGTCGGCTCAGAGCGAAAAGTGACCATTTTTGTGGTCGCTGCGCAGCTCGAACGTTAAGAGCTGGAGCCGATTTCTTTTTATATTCAGAAACTACATATATTGAACTAACTAAATAGCTAAGTCTCGTTTCTCTATCACTTCCCATGCGACCACAGTGGCCGGTCAAAAATGGTGAAAATTCGAAAAATGAAAAATCGAAATTTCTCGCTGTGTATTCAACTTAGAAAGCTCAATTCTTTCATACAAAGGTTTTCTGGCACGGCGAATTGATTCCCGTAAGCAGTTTTGCCGTCGGACCCACCCATATTGCTGGGCTGGTTCCACTTTGCTGTCGGGAGGGTCAAGTCGGTACCGACTTCCAAGAACACCATATAGGACTGTGCATAGCCTCTCAAAACTTTGTCCTTAGGGGTTTTCTGGTGCGCCCAGCTCATTTCCGGTGTCCGTTTTGCCGTCCGACCCACCCATTTTGCTGGGCTGGTTCCACTTTGCCGTCTGGAGGGTCCGGTCGGTACCGACTTCCGGGAACATCATATAGGACTGTACATAGCCTCTCAAAACATTGTCTATAGGGGTTTTCTGGTGCGCCCAGCTCATTTCCGGTGTCCGTTTTGCCGTCCGACCCACCCATTTTGCTGGACTGGCTCCACTTTTGCCGTTTGAAGGGTAAATCGGGTAGGGGGTCAAGTGGTCCAAAATAAAATTTTTCAAAAGTGGTCAAATTTGGTACCAAATGAAAGCCCTAAGTGAGCTGAACAACTTTTGTCATAGAATTGCATGCTCAAAGTGGCTGTAGAGGGCTGTGGTGGGGTGGGGTGGGGACTTAGGCGATTTTGGGTCAAAAATCAAAATTTTCAAAAGTGGTCAAATTTGGTACCAAATGAAAGCCCGCATCGAACTGAGCAACTTTTGTCATAGAAGTGCGTACCTAAAGTGGTTGTAGAGGGCTGTGGTGGGGTGGGGTGGGGGTCTTAGGCGATTTTCGGTCAAAAATGAAATTTTTCAAAAGTGGTCAAATTTGGTACCAAATGAAACCCTAAGCGAGCTGAGCAACTTTTGTCATAGAAGTGCGTACCTAAAGTGGCTGTAGAGGGCTGTGGTGGGGTGGGGTGGGGACTTAGGCGATTTTGGGTCAAAAATTAAAATTTTCAAAAGTGGTCAAATTTCGAGTCAAATGAAGGCACGCATCGAACTGAACAACTTTCGCCATAGAACCACCCACCCAAACTTGCTGTGTCGGATTTATATACTTGCTTTCTCAACCGGAATTTAAACGACAGACATAGGCCCAACACACATATTATCCCCTTTTGTGCGGAGCATTTTTGTTACTTGTATATATATATATATATATTAGAGATGCACCGGGGCCGGGGCCGGGACCTCATCGTGGCCCCGGCCGTGGCCGGGGCCACCTTGGCCCCGGGGCCGGGACCGGGGCCTGGAAATTGGGGGTCCAAATCGAAAATTTTGAAAAATTTTCTGGAAAATTTAAATTTTGCAATAATGTTTGATATGCAAACGTTACTATCCTTGTTTTCATTAATATCGGCGCAAAAACAAACGATTTTTAACACTTTTGATTTTCGAAAATTCAAAATTTTGGTCAAAAAATGTAAAAAATTCACGAATTTTTGCTAGTTTTTTGCCCCGGTCGGTACCGGGGCCTGACCACCGGGGCCGGGGCCGGGGCCTGACTACCGGGGCCGGAGCCGGGGCCTGGCCCCGGTGCATCCCTAATATATATCTATCATAGGGGTCGCGGCAGCGACCCCTATAATATGTGTGAAAAGTGGCTGGAGACAGTGTAAAATAAGCTGCGCAGAAGCTGCGCAAAATCCTGCGCAGATTTCATGCGCAAATTGTAGAGCACATCGAGTTTAGTATGTCTGTGAAGTCAGCCCCGTATCACTTACCGTTAAAAAGTTGCGCCCCGGACCGGTTATGGCGGCGATGTTTTTTTTCCGGTTTCTCCTATTTGATGGTTGTATTGTACATAATGTTCGCCGCTTTCACGTGATCTGCAGCGGTGGGCCAACGTAAAGGGCTATGGGGTCTAGTAGTACCCTCTAAAGAATTTAAGAATCACAACTTTTTTTGCGCCGCAGCTGCGCCACAGCGCCGCAGTGGCGCCGCAAAGTCGGCTCATAGCGAAAAGTGACCATTTTTGTGGTCGTCGCTCAGGTCGAACGTTACGAGCTGGAGCTGATTTCTTTTTATATTCAGAAATTACATATATTGAACTAACTAACGGTCCAGGTTGCATTTCTCTGTCACTTCCCTAGCGACCACAGTGGCCCGTCAAAAATGGCGAAAATTCGAAAAATGAAAAATCGAAATTTCTCGCTATCTATTTAACTTTGAAAGCTCAAAGCTTCCAAACAACGGTTTTCTGGCACGGAGAATCGATTCCCGCAGTCAGTTTTACCGTCAGACCCACCCATCTTGCTGGGCTGGTTCCACTTTGCCGTCGGGAGGGTCAAGTCGGAAACCGCTTCCTGGAGGTCCATAGTAGGCTCTACCTGGCCTCTCAAAACTTTGTCTATAGGGGTTTTCTGCTGTGCCCAGCTCATTCCCGGTACCTTTTTGCCGTCCGACGTGTCTATATTGCTGGGCTGATTCTACTTTGACGTCGGGAGGGTCAAGTCGGAAACCGCTTCCTGGAGGTCCATAGTAGGCTCTACCTGGCCTCTCAAAACTTTGTCCATAGGGGTTTTCTGGTGTGCCCAGCTCATTCCCGGTGTCTGTTTTGCCGTCCGACGTGTCTATATTGCTGGGCTGGTTCTACTTTGCCGTCGGGAGGGTCAAGTCGGAAACCGCTTCCTGGAGGTCCATAGTAGGCTCTACCTGGCCTCTCAAAACTTTGTCTATTGGGGTTTTCTAGTGTGCCCAGCTCATTCCCGGTGTCCGTTTTGCCGTCCGACGTGCCTATTTTGCTGGACTGGTTCTACTTTGCCGTTTGAAGGGTCAGTCGGGTGGGAGGGTCAAATGGTCGAAAATAAAGTTTCTCAAAAGTGGTCAAATTTGGTATCAAATGAAAGCCCTAAGTGAGCTGAGCAACTTTTGTCATAGAACTGCGTACCCAAAGTGGCTGTAGAGTGCTGTGGTGGGGTGGGGTGGGGACTTAGGCGATTTTGGGTCAAAAATAAAATTTTTCAAAAGTGGTAAAATTTGGTATCAAATGAAAGCTCTAAGTGAGCTGAGCAACTTTTGTCATAGAACTGCATGCTCAAAGTGGCTGTATAGTGCTGTGGTGGGGTGGGGTGGGGACTTAGGCGATTTTGGGTCAAAAATGAAATTTTTCAAAAGTGGTCATATTTGGTATCAAATGAAAGCCCTAAGCGAGCTGAGCAACTTTTGTCATATAACTGCGTACCCAAAGTGGCTGTAGAGTGCTGTTGTGGGGTGGGGTGGGGACTTAGGCGATTTTGGGTCAAAAATAAAATTTTTCAAAAGTGGTAAAATTTGGTATCAAATGAAAGCCCTAAGTGAGCTGAGCAACTTTTGCGGTGTCGGATCTATGCCTTTCTCAACCGGAATTTAAAGGATAGACATAGGCCCAACACACATATTATCCCCTTTTGTGCGGAGCATTTTTGTTACTTGTATATCATAGGGGTCGCGGCAGCGACCCTATAATATGTGTGAAAAGTGGCTGGAGACAGTGTAAAATAAGCTGCGCAGAAGCTGCGCAAAATCCTGCGCAGATCCTGCGCAGATTTCATGCGCAAATTGTAGAGCACATCGAGTTTAGTATGTCTGTGAAGTTTCAGCCCCGTATCACTTACCGTTAAAAAGTTGCGCCCCGGACCGGTTATGGCGGCGATGTTTTTTTTCCGGTTTCTCCTATTTGATGGTTGTATTGTACATAATGTTCGCCGCTTTCACGTGATCTGCAGCGGTGGGCCAACCTAAAGGGCTATGGGGTCTAGTAGTACCCTCTAAAGAATTTAAGAATCACAACTTTTTTTGCGCCGCAGCTGCGCCACAGCGCCGCAGTGGCGCCGCAAAGTCGGCTCATAGCGAAAAGTGACCATTTTTGTGGTCGTCGCTCAGGTCGAACGTTACGAGCTGGAGCTGATTTCTTTTTATATTCAGAAATTACATATATTGAACTAACTAACGGTCCAGGTTGCGTTTCTAGTGGCCCGTCAAAGATGGCGAAAATTCGAAAAATGAAAAATCGAAATTTCTCGCTATCTATTTAACTTTGAACGCTCAAAGCTTCCATGCAATGGTTTTCTGGCACGGAGAATCGATTCCCGCAGTCAGCTTTACCGTCAGACCCACCCATCTTGCTGTGCTGGTTCCACTTTGCCGTCTGGAGGGTCAAGTCGGAAACCGCTTCCTGGAGGTCCATAGTAGGCTTTACCTGGCCTCTCAAAACTTTGTCTATAGGGGTTTTCTGGTGCGCCCAGCTCATTCCCGGTGTCCTTTTTGCCGTAGGACTCATCCATCTTGCTGTGCTGGTTCCACTTTGCCGTCTGGAGGGTCATGTCGGAAACCGCTTCCTGGAGGTCCGTAGTAGGCTCTACCTGGCCTCTCAAAACTTTGTCTATAGGGGTTTTCTGGTGTGCCCAGCTCATTCCCGGTATCCGTTTTGCCGCCAGACGTACCTATTTTGCTGGGCTGGTTCCACTTTGCCGTTTGAAGGGTCAGTCGGGTGGGGGGTCAAGTGGTCGAAAATAAAATTTTTCAAAAGTGGTCAAATTTGGTACCAAATGAAAGCCCTAAGCGAGCTGAGCAACTTTTGTCATAGAACTGCATGCTCAAAGTGGCTGTAGAGTGCTGTGGTGGGGTGGGGTGGGGACTTAGGCGATTTTCGGTCAAAAATGAAAGTTTTCAAAAGTGGTCAAATTTGGTACCAAATGAACGCCCTAAGCGAGCTGAGCAACTTTTGTCATAGAACAGCATGCTCAAAGTGGCTGTAGAGTGCTGTGATGGGGTGGGGTGGCGATTTTCGGTCAAAAATGAAAGTTTTCAAAAGTGGTCAAATTTGGTACCAAATGAAAGCCCGCATCGAACTGAGCAACTTTTGTCATAGAAGTGCGTACCTAAAGTGGCTGTAGAGGGCTGTGGTAGGGTAGGGTGGGGACTTAGGCGATTTTGGGTCAAAAATTAAAATTTTCAAAAGTGGTCACATTTGGTACCAACTGAAAGCCCGCATCGAACTGAGCAACTTTTGTCATAGAAGTGCGTACCTAAAGTGGCTGTAGAGGGCTGTGGTGGGGTGGGGACTTAGGCGATTTTGGGTCAATAATTAAAATTTTCAAAAGTGGTCAAATTTCGAGTCAAATGAAGGGATCGAACATCGATGATGAAGCATCGAACTGAACAACTTTCGCCATAGAACCACCCGCCCAAACTTGCTGTGTCGGATTTATATACTTGCTTTCTCAACCGGAATTTAAACTACAGACATAGGCCCAACACACATATTATCCCCTTTTGTGCGGAGCATTTTTGTTACTTGTATATATATATTTAAAGGATATACGACACAGTCAACACACACATTATCCTCTTTTGTGCGGAGCATTTTTGTTACTTGTGTATATATATATATATATATAGTGAATTAAATTCATATATATAATCATATGTGTAACGGAGATTTGGGATCATTTGAGATTTGGTGGTGATTTTGGGGCTTCCCCAACTTTTTCTGGGGAGCCCCCTCTGGAGACCCCCAACCCTCCCCCAAAAAACTTTTCTATTTTTATGCCAAAAATCGCATTTTCAGCCGTTTCTGATTTCAAAAAACATTCAACTATGAAGTAATTTTATCATTAGACACTAGTTTTATACTCTCAAACTTGTTTGCCAACATGTTTCTGTGTCCAAAATAAGGTCAATATTGAGCCGGAAAGTCCATAATACAGGTAAAAGCGTGTATTTCTCGAAATAACAAGCACTTTAAGCCAAAAATTGGGGCTTTTTTGAAAATTTTTGCAAAATTTACCCTAAAAATACCCAAAATTTGGCCAATTTTTTCGCTCCTGCAGCGCGACTACCCCCCCCCCCCCCCGGGTGGGGACGTCCCCCCCAAAAAGTTTTGTAGGAGGGTTGAAAAAAGGGCTGGGGAGCTCCCCCCCCACCTTACACCTATGTATATAATGGATAATGAATTAAATTCACCTATGTTCCTTCCAACGAATACGAATATATATACATATATAGCCATGGGGTGAAAAAAACCCACCCCCTTTTTGGGGGGAAAAAACCCACCCGCAAACGGGAATTGGATGATTTTCAGAATTTTTCACTTCCACGATTTATTCTAGAGCACTTTCAGAAGCTGCCAATTATCAATCTTGCATTGCCCATTTATATATATATATACGTAACGAAAGCAAAATAAAATTTGTAAATATATATATAAGCCGGTATATAGTCATAAAATGAACTGAAGTCGTTGAGTACAATTAATTATATACTTACAAAACAGGAAAGGAAACAAAATAGAAGACACTTTAAGAGACAAGTTCTGTCACAGAACTAAGTATATACGTAATAAAGCAGCACAGAAGCATACGTAAGTGCGCCGCAGGCGAAATTTTTTAATAATTTGTGAAATTTATTAAAATTATGCTTAATTTTCACTCGAAATATGCATTATATAAACAGCTGAAAAAATTTTCTAGGGGGGGCCAGAATGTCAAAGGAGGGGGCCCAAATCGCAAAGGGGGGGGGCCCGGGCTCCCAGGCCCCCCCCTGGATCCGCCACTGCCCCTACCTAACTTTTTGAAAATTTTTAGCTAAAATTTAGAAATTTTTCCAAAAAATTCCAAAAATTAACGAAAAATTGCTAGAATTCGCTTAATTAAGCTAAAAATCGTTAAAAATAGTGTAAATTGAGAAATTTTTTCATTTTTTTAACGAAAAACCGAATTTTTTTGAAATTTTTTGCCGACCCCCCCCCCCTAGAAAATTTTTCTTACCCCTCCCCCCAAATCGACTTTTCGCGACCCCCCTCCCCCTTTTTTCGCCAAACCCCCTCCCTACTTTTTTCTGAACCCCCACCCCCACTTTTTTCGCCAGCCACACCTATGGGTCTGGGGGGTATAGCCATGGGGTGAAAAAAACCCACCCCCTTTTTGGGGGGAAAAACCCACCCGCCTCCTGGGTCACGGGTTGGAGCTAGGAGCTCCAAAACATACCAGCAGAAAGCGCGACTCTTTCTAACCTATGTGTGCAAAGATCAGGTCATTTGGTTCACTCTTGCTCATTTTATGACATTTTGAAAATGATACCTACTTTTTGGTTCAACCTTCCAAAAATTTGGCAAATTTTGGACCGATGTAACTTTTGACTGGGTTGGGCTAGAAAAGTTTTGCAAATATCTGCAATGATGGCAAGTCTTCCTCTTTGCACACAGCAAAAATTAGACCGATCCGATGCACCGTTAGACTGGCACATTGCCAAACGTGGCGGGGAAAACCCACTTTGGGGGGAAAAAACCCACCCAAATTTTTTTGAAACATTTTTTACCAGCTCAACTGGGAAACAATTCGGGACTGTAGTACGATATTATCGAGGACGCTGCGTCACCCTATGCTGTCAGATTTGGACAATTTTGAATACTTGGGTAGCTAGAGGCATAAAGAAAAACACAGAACGAGGCACAGTAACACAAGATGCGCACTCAACCTCTTCTGTAGTTAGAGTCATTTTAAATTCAAGAGTACTGGATACATCCGACATAGACATATTCCGTTCCATTGCATTGCAAACCCCAACCTATTCAAAAATGAGTGTATATACGTAAAATAACATAGTGCATAACATACTAGGTGCCTTGGAGCACAGGCAATATATATCCTCAGATGAGTGCTCAAAGCCCCATGCGTCTCATAAAACCCTAAAAGTGCAATTTCACTGCTGGATGACCCAGCAGAGGTCTAATTGTGACTTTTAATAGCCAATTGTACGTATAAAACCATTCTCTACACGTTAGAATAATAAGTTTTATCAAATTACATCGTTTTTAGCATTTTTCAAAAATTGCCCTATGTTTATGTGTTAAACTTTATGAAACCTGTCCATTTGATGCTGCATTTTCAATGGCACGTGAGATCTCAAAAAAAGCTACCTAGGTCGGGTTTTTTGACTCATACTAACTAAAAAAGAGTTGAATTTTACACAGGAAGTGTCAGAATCGCGCTACGACAATTTTTAGGACCTGTGAGGGGTGGGTTTATTTTCCCCCATTTGGGTTTTCCCCCCGCTACTTTTTGCATTATACCGGCCTAACGGTACAACCTAGGGCCTTTTCAAGAAAGGGTAGAGTAGAGTAGAGCAGAGTAGAGTAGAGTAGAGTTAAAATTAACTCTTTTCATGAAAGGATGGAGTTAATTTTATCTCTGCGTGTTTTAACTCTCTCTAACCCTGCAGGGTTGAAAACGGCAGGGTTAAAAAGAGTTAAAAATGCCAGGGTTAAAATTAACTCCATGCATTCATGAAAAGAGTTAATTTTAACTCTACTCTACTCTGCCCTACCTTTCTTAAAGACCTTGTTTTTGGAATCACCAACTTAGAACAATTATTACTCATTCATTACTTTGATTTGGAAAAAATGTCAAAATGTAACTTACGACTTTCTTTTTAATGAATGAGAAAACACAATTTGTCTTTCTAGAATTTGAAAATGAGTTATGAAAAATGTGGTAAAAATGCGGAAAAATGAAAAACACATTTTCAGGTTTTTTTGCAGACTAAAGCAAATCTTTTCGAAGCACATTAATTATCACAAAACTGTTGTTCATTGCAGAGAAATTAGAAAATGTATTCGCAACCTTAATGTTTACTTCTTTTCTCCAGCATTTGATAAGCGATTATGCAACAGTTGGAAAAGAGCTGTCGCACCAACTGAAAAAGGTGCCATGAAGTACATATAAGGGGAGGGGAGTATAAGTACAATATAAGTATAAATATAAACGGACATCAGATTTATGTTCTGCAACTTCGAAATTTCTAATTTTCATGTAATCTTGCAGAAAACTCTATGATAATTTTTTTCTCTCGAACGTAAATTAAAAACTTTCGGGAATAAATAAGAAATGTTGATTCCGAAAAATTGTGAATGTTTTATTGCGGTCGTTTTAGTGAAGGGCAACCATTTGCAAGTTAAAGTTAAGTTAAAGTGCAGTTTTTGTATCAATCAAATAAAGCAATTTTTGCCTAAAACCCAACGTAAGAATTCTCAGCAAAATTGGAAGTACAAAACATTTTCGGTTCTCTTATGGTCCTTTCGTGGAAAACTTGAAAAATTAAATATTTAGTATGCTAAAATTTGGTTATCGGTCGATTAGAAATATGTTCGAAAGCATTCATGCAAAAGTTTTATCACATTTTCTTTCAGTTTAACTTCATTTTTAAACCCTGATTCCGTTTCCGACTTCTGCTTTTTAGACTGACTCGTCAATTACAAGAATATTTCAGCATGATTCAAAACAACCAATCAAAATGAAGCAAGTGTGTGCAGCCAATGAGAATAACTCTACAAGTTTCTGATTGGTTGACTGACATCATTGCATTTCTAGAGTTTATTTGCTGGCAAAATTGGTTCAAAACGCTGATTTCATACAACGAAGATGTTTAAATTTACGGTGCATTAATTTATACCACCACATGAACCGCAACAAACTTTTTATTGAAGCTGCAGTAGTGAAATTAATTGGAATGAGTAAAAATTGCAGACAATGTTGATATCGAAAATACCTAATAAAATATTGTTTAATTGAATAATAAAACATCTGTAGCAAGAGAAATGACTTAACTTGCGAATTTTCATTGGTACTGATTAATTGAACAACCATCTAGATTTTAACTCTGCTTAACCCGCGTGTTTTGACGGGGGTTAAATTTCAATGGAAAACGCTTTGAGAGAGTTAAACAGAGTTAAATTTAACCCTTTCATGAAAAGGGTAGAGTTAAATTTAACTCTGCAAATATTTAACCCTTGCAGCGATTCTTGAAAAGGGTAGAGTTAGAGCGAGTTAATTTTAACTCTTTTCAAGAAACAACGCAGAGTTAAAAACTTTAACTCTCTATAACTCGCAGGGTTAAAATTAACTCGTTTAACCCCTTTTTGAAAAGGATCCAGTTAATTTTAACTCTACCTACCCTTTCTTGAAAAGGCCCCTAGAGAAGTGCAAATGGGCTTAAAAGAAAGTTCTAAGTACGCCAAGTACGATGGTATATACAGTTCTCAGCTAGCCCCTATAACAAAAAAGTTCCAGCCAAAATCCGAAAAAGTGGGTTTTTCCCCCATGGCTATATACGTACGTACGTATATATATTCGAACTCGAGAATATAGGAAATGTTTCAATCCAATTTTCTTTCATTTTTGTTAGGGTTTTGAAAATGGGGGGGCTCCCCCCCTAGGGAGGGGGAAGAGGGGGGCTTCCGAAAAGTGGGGGGGGAGCCAAAAGTAAAATATACCAAAATTTTTAGCGAATAATTAGCATATTTAAGGTAAAAACGCCAAAAATCGCTGTTTTTAAGCTTAAAATTAGCTTATAAGTCCATAAATTAGCTAAAAATTGAGAAAATTTTTGAAAATTTGACCTCAAAAACCTAATTTTTTGACACTTTTGGGCGACCCCCAAAAAAGTGGGTGGGGGCTTGCCGAAAAGTGGGGGGGGGGGCTCCGAAAAGTGGAGGGGGAACCGAAAAGTGGAGGGGGGAACCCCACACCCCCCCCCCCCACTAAAAATGCCAGATTTTATAACAACGCTTACAAAATTTCGCCATTCGAATAATCACATTCGGTGTTTAATTGTGGTTTTGCAAGTCTTTAAGCCTATGTACGTATGGAAGATTGATGTATACGTATGACGTTGTACAGACTGTATATATATATATACGGTACTTTTGTAAGCATTACGCATATAATGTTTCAGAGATTTCTCTATTCCATCCGAGCAGACTGTATCAGACAAGGTTTCGTCCTCTTCATCCTGGACCCGACTCTACTGTCTTGGACCGCCCAATGCGGACACGAAAGAGCATTCCTTTCTGTACGTGGATTTGATGGACGGCCCACTGGGGAATCTGACCGCCACGGAACAGACGTTGTACTGGAAGCCGTTGTTTGATACAAAGGTCTGTCTAAAGATCTACATACGAATATTGCATATATACGTTTTTGGTTTAAATTCGTTGCATGAGCTGCTTGTACAGTCCCGGCTGAAAGTAACCCACCATTTTGCTTGCGAGCAATTCGCGAGCAACTCGCGAAAATTCGTAGTCCTTTTTATGCAATGCTCGCGTTTGCTCGTAGAGTTTTTCTAGCCAAGCTTATGCTTTTTATGTCGGCTACTTCTATTTTCAAATTTTTTTCTGCAGCTTCTTCAGTGCTGTTGCTTAGGTACATTACTGCATACAAGTTTGCACAATGTTCAGTTGACTAAGTTGTATATATGCGTACGTATGTACTTACCGTTATGCCTGTATACGTATGTATTATTACGCAAAACAAAGGCAAGCAGTACTACAGCACTAAGCTATACTTATGTTATATGCTTATATATATAACACATATAAAAGCTCAGCATGGAAATTATTTTGATAAAATGATCAAAAGGATTTCTAAAAAGAAACACAAAAAGTAGCTGCTCGTGAAAACTTGCGAGCACTTTTTGCCAATGTTCGCGAGCAATTCGCGAGTTGCTCGCTAAAAAAAGAGGGTCATTTTCAGCCGGGACTGTATACCTGGCATTTTTAGGGTTTTGAAATTGGGGCGGGCTATCCCCCCCCTAGGGAGGGAGAAAGGGGGGGGGGCGTCGAGCCATCTTTTCTCCCAACCAAGTAACTGTGTATGTATAATTTATTTTATTAGCATTTTTGTAGGAAAACAGCGGTGAACAGCGCTCTCTAACCCGTCATGAGGAATTGCGTCGCGAACGAGAACGATGCATTTTTCAGGGCATCACTTCCTATGAATATCTGGACAGTCAGTCTATCTTTACGTTTACAGCATCGGGACAAGTGTATCAGGTTTGTTTTCCCCTATTATGATACTAACGTTTTGTAATAAATTGAGTGATTTTTTAAAAACAGCCAGGTTGGAGGTTGGTTGAGGGCGATGGGCACTGGATATTTTTTCTGCTGGGTTTTCTTTAGTGGGGGGGGGGGGTGATGGGGCGTCCCCCACTTTTTTGGGTATATACTACCCCCATCGATTGGGGTTGGGCTCGCTGAAAGTGGGGTGAAAACTGAATGTTTTAATAAATTTTGAGAATTTTTTCTTTTTTGGTGAAAAACTGTTGAAAATGGCTAATTTAAGGTGTTTTTAAGCTAACGGAGCAAAAATGTCGCTAAGTATCCGGCGGAGCCAGAAAATTTAGGGAAAAATAGCAAATGACAATTTTTCGGCGTATGGGGGGACCTTCCGAAAGGGGAGTATATTTTTCCTCAAATCGGATATTATCCAGATATCCAGTGCCCATCACTAGTGTTGGTCGTGACTGGAATTTCAAAAATTTTTTAGCCTTTGAGAAGAAGAATAAGAGATGGAAAAGATAGCATTTATATAGGTTTTAGAGTTTGAAAACTGAATACAGGAAGTGAGCAGTTTGAGAAACGGATAGAATTTATTAAAGATAAAGGAAATTATCTTGTGTTTTGCTGGCCTCTGTAGCTTTGCTTGACTGGTCTCTGTAGCAAATAGGTTTCTCCAAAAAATGTTTAGTACTCGTTAACAAGCACTCACAAGTAACATAAACGAACTGTATATTTATATTTTTAATTGGTCTCAGAACTTCAATCCTTTGTTGTTTTGTAGCGTTGTGGCTGTCTTGAAGCAGGAAAATAAGGGGGCTGTTTTACATTCTTGTTTCTTGAAGCTTGTTTCTTAAAAAGGAGGAGACGTCATCCGTCGTGATGTCGACCAGGCTCTGAGACTCCTTCTGGCAACTTAGTTGAGTTGTTTTTGACCAACCTTACGGGGCCAGTTTCCTGGCTAACGTTGCAACCTTCGGGTGATGATCATCACATTGTGCTGTCTAATGCAGCAAACAAACAACATTTTTATTATCATCGAATATCGATGTCTAATCCAAGAAGGTATACAAGAAGGTATATAGTTTTTCTATTTTGTTCTGTCAATTTTCTTAGGTATCAATATCTAATCCAAGAAGCTATCCAAATAGCGTAGTTCTTCTATTTTGTTTTTCTGTCATAGGTAAAGGATTATGGTCTGCAGCCGGCTTTAAATCCGGGATCTCAGGGGGACGTGATTGTGCCTCAGCCTCTCAGCCTGGGTGCTAATCTCCCGGTTGATGTCCAGATGTGTCCAGCCGAGCCCAAACTGGTGGCCTATGTCTCGGATGAAAACATTTTCCTTTGCTACAACAATGGCCCCAGTGTTCAGGCTACCTTTCATGGTAGCAAGGAGCCGCCTACCACATGTGGTACGTATGTATTACGTGTATATTTAATGTAGTGGCTTTTTTCGGTGTGAGTTTTCGTTTAAGCTTTGATGTTTTCAACAGCAGGGGGAGCAGAGCGCCCCCCATCTATAATATGAGTGTGGAGGCTCATTCGCATGGGCAAACTTGGAGGAGGGAACGGTCACCCATCCCCCGAACCCACCCACAAGACTTCAAGGAATAACGTTGTTAAAATTTTTTTCAGCTTATGGACTCAGAACCCCAGATATTTTTCAGGTCCCCCCTCGACAAAAAATTTCTATGTGTGGCGCTACTATTCTTTCGACTTTTTACACCAATACTAAATAAGCTCCAGCGCCGTATCCTGGTACGAATGGACAATATTTCTCTACGACTTTTGATTTTCCCCATTAAAAGTAAAGTTAGTTTTCGTGGAACAATGATGATAATAATGATATGGCCCCAAGCTCACCATCTCGGTCCTTTCGGAGGAGCCCCGGGCGGTCCTGGAGTTCCTCAAGGGAGGTATTAACCTCTCCAATCATATTGGGTTGGGACCCCTCCCAGACGATCCTGGAAATCACTACATTATGTATATGCTTCGGTAAAATTTTCTGTTGGATTCATGTTTAACCATATGACATCCTCGATCGACTCCACACCTGGCATATTTTTACTTGGAGGAGGGCCCCACTTCCCCCCCCCCCATTCTGCGACCTCTCCTCATAACCCGAAAAATTAGCAAATCTTGCCATTTTTATACTGAAGTTTCAAAACATTGATTAACCGATTTCGCCGGATGTTTAACAACATTTTTGCTATTTTAGCTTCACTGAAAAGTAGTCGTTTTTAGCGATTTTTCTGCTATTTTCGCACAAAAACGTAATAAATAGCAATTTTAACTTCGAATCCCTCCCATAACGCCCCCTTCCCCCAATAAATTTTGTCTTAGAAATAAGTCAGCCCAGCACCCTGGTAATTTTACTCTTTTTTCAGGCGTCCCTTCCTTTGTGATTCAGGAGGAGTTTGATCGATACAAGGGCCTCTGGTGGGCACCTGCCCCGACCCCCTCCTCTGAATCCAATATTGTGGGAGGCAGTGGTGGGATGGTGGGAACCAGTGGGACTCCCGGCTCTGGCTACCGACTGCTCTATGAGGAAACCGATGAATCCAGTGTCCAGGAAATTGTGGTCTCCATACCGGCCAACTCGGCGGACAGCCTGGAGCGGATGCGCTACCCTAAGCCGGGCTCTGCCAATGCCAGCTCAACCCTGGTTTTGTTGGATATTGCTGTACGTAGGTTGTGTTAAGGTATTTTTTGAAGGGAGATCACTTTTTAGCTATTGAAAATTTGCAGAAAAAGTTGAAAAGTGGAAGAGTGTCTCAGCCTACCCAGAAGTCATCGTTGAAATGATTACTGGGCTGGCCCATTTTAGATGATTGGTATTTTTGCAGCTTTTGAAGAGCAATTTTTAACAAAACCATTTTTCAA
>JASAND010008491.1:0-22134 GCA_030248195.1 Trissonchulus latispiculum
ACGCGACCTGCGCGGGGGGCCAATTTTCATATCTCAAGATCCACCCGGCCGATCCGGCTGAAATTTTCACAGCATGTACCCCTGCCCAAAGGCTCTTCACACAAGAAGTTTCAGCCCGATCGGTCCACTCCTCCGCTGGCCCCAGGCCAAACAATGTCCAGATTATACACATTGCGTCAAATTTTCCCTATTCTAGGGGGAGCGCTAACGCGCTCCCCCTAATTTTCGAAAATTTGGTCCGTCCAAGTGCCGAAATTTGGCACTTTGGCTGGCCACCCTGAACTACTGGAAAGACCTAGACCAAAGCGGATTGTATGTATGTGTAGGGCATCTGTTGCGCTTCATGATGATATATGCCACACTGCACTAACCCCTCCGGTGCGACCTGGGGGTGACCTGGAGTTGGCCAAAAAAACCCACATGCGGGAAAAAACCCACTTTCGCAAATTGACTATTTTTCTAAACATTAGCAATACATATATTTATTTAGTAGAGCCTATAGATTAAATTGATATAGGTTTTACCCGGGTTCGTTCTGTTATGGGTCGTCTAGGAGATCTAAATCGGACATGGTGCCGTTTCAAGCCAAAATTTCAGTTTTGGCCAAAAATGCTTATTTTTGCCCTAAAATGAATCTAGTTTGGCCCTAAATACAGGAAAAACACGTTTTCTACACGATAGGATGCTAAACTGCCGAAAATAAACAATTTTAAAACATTTCCAAAATGTGCCTATATATATATATATATATATATATATATATATATATATATATATATATATATATATATATATATATATATATATCTGTGTATATATATATATCAGGGGGGCATGCGGCCGTCAGGATTTGGAGTGGAGGTAACAAAAGTTAATCTCATCAAAGCAGAGCAAGAAGAAACAATTTTGCTTCGCCTGCGCTAATTAAATTTGACTTATATATACGTATATAACTGCAAAAAGCAATATTTAAAAAAACGCCGAAGGCGCGAAAGTGCTTTTAAAATAGCTGTTTTTGCCATAAAAATAGCAAAAATTTTGTATTTCGCCATACCAAAAGGGGGGGTCTAGACCCCCTTGAACCGCCCTCCCCCCTGGGTGCGGCCTTGGTCTACGAACGTATATATGTTTTACGTTTGTTAACGTGGTGGTATCCTTTTGTGCAGTGCTGTTGTGGTGATTTTTTGAAACGCTGTAACTTTCGCAATTTTTGGAGTTGAAAAGAGCTTTATACATAGTTTATTTATTTATACACATTTTTTGACCACAAAAGTCGTTTATTGTTTACGTTTACGTTTACGTTTAAAGTCTTACGGTTATTGAGTAATTTCACCTCAAAGTTGCGATTTCATGTGTTAAACATAGGAAATTGGAAAAGTTGTCACTTTGACATGTCATGAAATCTCAACTGTGAGATGAAATTACTCAATAACCGTAAGACTTACAACTTTAATTTTAAAAACTCGTTAAAATATATATACCGTTTGGACAATAACATATGTAAAAGTCAGCGAGACCGGAGATGACAAAATGACGAAAAATGAACGAAAAATGGACACCTCTTAACCAGTGGAGAATGCTCAAAGGTTGTACAGTACAGCTCGAAATCACTTACTACAGATGCTAGCATCAGGATCAGTGATTGCAATATGCAGTCAAGGATCGCAGTCATCTATTGACGTCACTGATGGGCTTATGTTTGAGTAGGAGTTTTTGCCTTGTTAGTAAACACAGCTGGGGTCAGAGACTGCAGTCAGTGCTGCTACTTCAGACACATTGGTTGATTTTAGTGTATAACATTGATAATGCTGTTGTGTTAAGGTGGTGATTCCTTTTGGGCACATATTGTTGTTTGGCGGCGTAAATCAAGATGAAATTTTATGAAACTTTCCGAAATAGGTTCTTTTAGCGTTCTAATACCCTCCGCGCAATCCCGATTCAAAAATTCGAGATTTCCGGTCAGAGTGGTTTTTCCCAATTTCTGAACGTTTGACAGCTGCTATACAGATATAACTATACTCATTCGAAAGATCTCATTGCGCTTCACATTTTTGCTTTTTAAAGCAAGTTTCTAGCTTTTCTCTACCGTGAGATATAGCCGATTTTCTTATTTTGGCGTTGAAAACTTGTCATTTTTGCAGAAATCAAATAATCCAACATTTCTTGAACTACGCAAGCCGTAAAATCAAACTAAGGGCGTCGATCTGAAGGCCTTACAGGGACAAATTATCCGACGCATGATAGTCTTCCAACTGCTATCCTGTAGGCTGCTATCATAAAAAATGTAGTTTTTGCAAAAACACGACCAATTTTTTCCAAAGATTGTGGAGCATTCACCATGCAAGTTGGAGGGCTGCTACTGAACAAATGTGTTCTGCACAAACATACCCAGGGACGATTTTTTAGTTGCCCCGATTGCTGCTTTCTAGCTAAAGTAATCGCTTGACATATTTGGAAAAAGTAGGCAAAATACAGGTTACGCACACATTTCTGCTTATTTCTCTACAACGAAGAGCGATTTCACAATAAATAAAAAATCGTCCCCAGCTATTTGATGGAGGTATCGAATGATATAACCGATGTTTCGCGGAAAAATTTACTTGGGTCTGCAAAAATTCTGAAAAATTATACTTCTTCTAAAATGTGTTAAAAATATTTTGGAAAAGCAACATTAGTTTCGTGGCATGCATTGAAAAGAGAAAATGTCAAGCTACATTTTGATATAAAAATGGCTTCTTAACTCCAAGTAATGAATGAGTAATAATGGTGCAAACTTTATGAGACCAAAGGGAATCACCACCTTAAGCAGCATTAATACAAAGGTTCACTACAGAAGTGACGTATCAGATTGGCTAGTATGTATGTATATAAGCAGAACAAAATTTAAATTATATATATATATATATGTGTGTGTGTGTGTGTGTGTGTGTTTTGTGTGTGTGTGTGTGTGTGTGTGTGTGTGACAGGCTTTTTGTAAGACACGCAGATGTCGCGATTGGTTTTAAAATCGACCCTCTCCGATTTCCATCATTTTCACGTATGTTGTATCCATTATTGGTCAAAGTATCACTGCGCAATCCGCTTCTCCAAATTCCCTCGTATGCGTGAGAAAATGGCCTTCAAAGTTTCAATTTCAGCTCATTTTGAAGCAATCTGGAGCCATCAACTTTGAAGCATCCTAACTGACGCTTGGATTGCTCGATTGGGCTGAAACTTTGCATGCATATTAGCTAATATAAGTACTAATAGTATGGCGAATTTGAACCAAAACGATTAACTACAGCTCGTGTTTTGATCAAAAACGGGATTCAGGACGGGGTCATCACAACCATCATTTTCACGGTTTTTCGGCTGTAGCCAAAAACCTAGGTTAGGGAAACGGCTGATTTTTTATGGTAGTTGTAGGCTCATATTGGGGCCACACGCTCTGTAAATTTCAGCCAAATCGGTTTGGGCTTTTGAAGTCAAATTGGCACCAGAAGAGGCGTCGGCCAATTTTCGGGAATCGCCAAGTTTCTCATTATTTTACGTCCACAGGTTGATAGGAACAGAAAAACCGTATACCCTTCCATCAGTTAATCACTCAAAGCAGTATAAAGAGGTGTGCCAACAATATTCGGTTAAGGTACTAGTAGTTGGCAACGCTTTGAACTTTGAAGTTCACGTCCAAACCAGGCTTGGCATAGCTTGGCGTGGCTTGGCATTTAACGAGCGCTAGCGAGAAATGCGTGCATTTTTGGGACTTGTGTCAAGAAGAAAAGTTGTTCAGCTTGTCAAAAGCTTTCGAATGAGCTAAAATTCGTACTGTTTCGAACAAGTTCAAAATTTCGTAATTTTTGAGCACACTGTACAAAATCGTGAAAATTAAAGTTGTTCGAAACAGTACGAATTTTAGCTCATTCGAAAGCTTTTGACAAGCTGAACAACTTTTCTTCTTGACACAAGTCCCAAAAATGCACGCATTTCTCGCTAGCGCTCGTTAAATGCCACGCCACGCCAAGCTATGCCAAGCCTGGTTTGGACGTGAACTTCAAAATTCAAAGCTTTGCCAACTACTAGTACCTTAACCGAATATTGTTGGCATACCTCTTTATACTGCTTAGAGTGATTAACTGATGGAAGGGTATACGGTTTTTCTGTTCCTATCAAGCTGTGGACGTAAAATAATGAGAAATTTGGCGATTCCCGAAAATTGGCCGACGCCTCTTCTGGTGCCAATTTGACTTCAAAAGCCCAAACCGATTTGGCTGAAATTGACAGAGCGTGTGGCCCCAATATGAGCCTACAACTACCATAAAAAATCAGCCGTTTCCCTAACCTAGGTTTTTGGCTACAGCCGAAAAACCGTGAAAATAATGGTTGTGATGACCCCGTCCTGAATCCCGTTTTTGATCAAAACACGAGCTGTAGTTATTCATTTTGGTTCAAATTCGCCATACTATTAGTACGTATATGCATGCAATATGCATGCAAAGTTTCAGCCCAATCGAGCAATCCAAGCGTCAGTTAGGATGCTTCAAAGTTGATGGCTCCAAATTGCTTCAAAATGAGCTGAAATTGAAACTTTGAAGGCCATTTTCTCACGCATACGAGGGAATTTGGAGAAGCGGATTGCGCAGTGATACTTTGACCAATAATGGATTCAACATATGTGAAAATGAAGGAAATCGGAGAGGGTCGATTTTAAAACCAATCGCGGCCTATGACATAATCTACGACCCTTAGAAAAAGCTAGTCATATATATACATATATATGTTTATGTGTTAAACATACCAAATTTTCAATTCATTGACCTCACTTTTTCAACACAAACTAATATGTTTTGATGCAGTCATGCTAAAAATAACCCGCTCTTTCATTTGGAACGATTAGAAATGCTCCTGGCAACTGCGGGGTGGGTTTTTCCCGCATATGGATTTTAAAAATTTCTGGCCAAAAATCTGAAGTGGGTTTTTCCCCGCTTGACTATAGTCAGGGGGGGGACAACGATTTTCGAAATAAGGTTATTACTCGCAACAGACTGTGGCTAGCCAGACGGTTTATATACCAGGGCTTGACCTGTACTGTCTATACACCACTAAAATCGGCATTTGGTTGTACTTCACACGGGCTAGTTTCAATATATATAAACCATCTTTTCCCCCCGCAAATGGGGTAAAAAAGATGGGGGTGGGGAAAAAAAGATACCAAGTTTCGTTCCTTTACCACAATAACAGCACAGAAATGGCATTTAAAGGCATAAAACGCAATTTGTTACCAGCAGCCAGGCTCAATATCATCCATCAGGCAAGTCAAGCTTAGTAATGGCCCAACATTGCTAGGAAACTAAGAATTTTTGTCTGCAAAATCTTATTTTCTCCTGTAATTTATAATTCAATCGTCTTCTGTGTTAACTTGCAATGATAAAATACACCTTTTGCAATATTAACCTGCCAGAAATTGAGTATATATTATTTTTGATGGGTGGCACAATCGCACAAAAGTGTTCAGGTGTCATCCATTTCGGGAGTAGTCTTTTGCATATCTACACTTATGAAACTCTCTGGAATGCCCACAGTTCATAATATCACAAAAATGTTGCTTATGGACCCTCATTTTCTTGTTATCCGCATGATTTGTCCCCTGGGAATATTTGCCAGCATTCCTCCACAGGGGCAGGTCGTATAGCGTTTTTCGGCAGCGGAAGGTCTATTGGGGGGTATAACAGCTCAAATGAGCAAACAATTAGTCGTTATTTTTGCTTATATAGATCAGAAAAACGAAACTGCGGGGGAAAAGCACACCGTTGTTTTTCCCCTCCGGTGGTAAAACTGTGGGGGGGAAGACGGTCACTATTTCTCAACCGTGTGACCTAGCGAAAATACGACTAGCCCACGTTATAGAGCACATCCACAAACCCCTTCATGCACCAAGCAAAATTCTGTAACTATTACCAGTAAGTTGGCATAATCTTAGACAGTTTGAAAAATCCTTAGGATTTTGGGCCATTTTTGGGTGTCAACTTTGGACCAATGCCACACGAACGCTCAATCGACAGGAGCGGTAATTTGTATTATGCTCTTAAGTACAAGACTTGAACTTTCATTTGCACTAGATTTTGTATCTCTATCATGTGCCAGTCTAGCAGGGTGAGTCATTGTTTTCCCCCACTTTGCCGGTGATGTTTTTTACCTCCCCCGACTATATTTTTAAAAAAACAAGTGGTTCTGAGCAGGTCTATTCAGGGTATTTTTTAGGTTTTTTTTTCGGGGGGGGGCTTCCCGGGGGGGGCCCGGGGCCTGGGGGGGGGTTTAATTTTGGGGTGGCGGGGGAGAATTTTTTGCAAAAATGAGCCAAAAATGGTATTTTTTGGCGTATTTTGTATGGTGAAACGCAAAAAGTGCTCAAAAATGCCAGGATTTAAGCTAAAAATAGCTATTTTTACGAAAAAATCTCCGGCGAAGCCGAAAAATTTGTGAAAATTGGCCTATTTTTGGCAAAAATTTGGGCCTCCAAAAAATCCTGGGGGGGGAAGCAAAAATCCCGGGAGGGGACGATTTCGGGGGGGAAGGCATTTTCGGGGGAGGTCAATTTCGGGGGGGGGGGCGCCCCCTGTAAAAATACCCTGCACATGATGTATCAGCTTGTAGACCAAAGCGTCCTCCACATTGAAAACAATTGGCCAGATTGACCCAAAAATGAATTCAGGGCGTTACCTTGAAGTATGAAATTGGCCAAAGTGACCCAATTTCGCCGGATATATATACTGAGAGAATAATGGCAAAAACCAAAACTTTTCTTATCTTTTCGCTTAAAAATACGGGACTGGTCCCAGAATTTTAAAGAGCACGAAAATAGGTTATTACGAAAGTTTTAGCTATTTAAGCAAAGGATTAAAGCCGTCTGAGTCAAAAACACCCGAAAGAAACCAGCACCTTAAATAAAGTCAAAACTGTGGGGGAAAAGCACACCTTTGTTTTCCTCCTCAGGTGGAAAATGTGTGGGGAAAAAAGATGGTCACTATTTCTCAACCGTGTGACCTAGCGAAAATCCGACTAGCCCACGTTATAGAGCACATCCACAAATCTCTTCATGCACAAAGGAACTCCTGTAATTCTTACCAGTAAGTTGGCATGATCTTAGAAATTTGAAAAATCCTTAGATTTTAGCTTCATTTAGGGTGTCAACTTTGGCCCACGCCTCACGAAACTCAATCGACGGGAACAGTTATTTGTATTATGATCTTAAACAAGACTCGAACTTTCATTTGCGCTAGATTTTGTATCTCTATCATGTCCCAGTCGAGCAGGGTGAGCCACTGTTTTCCCCATTTTGCCGGTGATGTCTTTTCCCCCTCTGATTTATGCATTACATACCCAACAAATCGTTTCAGGTTATCGGCCCAGGAAAGGTATTATCCTCCGTATCACTCTGTTCATGAGATCAGCAGTGATTCGTAATACGTACGCTTAAGTTAGAACTGAGCTATCATTCCATAAGGATCCGGCTGTCGATAACTCTGCTACGTAACATATAACTGGTGTGGTGGACCAATTCTTACATATGGCCTCAACCCAACCAGTCCGTCAGCTTTGTAGCAGGTGAATATGCTGTACGTTTTTCTGTATCAAAATATTCTAAAGCACAACAGACAAACAACTGAACTCACGAAGTTAGAAGTCGGCCCAGGAAGCCCCTCCCCCGGAAAAATCCCTAAACTACCCTGCAAAGGAAGTATAGCGCGGCGGAAAAAAACGCAGTCCGATACTGGCTTTTTCCTTACAGGGGGGGGCACCCCCCCAGAAATTCGTCCCTACCAAGACTTGGGTGGCCCCCCCAGGATTCGGGCCTTCCACCCCCCCCCCCCCAGAACTTTAAAGTGCCCGGAAAAATAGGGTTTTGAAGATTTTTAGACATTTTAAAGCATTTTTTAGCTATTTTAAGCTTAAATTTAGGTTAAAAATAGTTAATATATATTTTAGCTCAGCAGCAAAAAATAGCTTCTTTTTTCGAAAAAATTTTCTCCCTCCCCCAAAAATCCTTACCCCCCCAGACTTCCCCCCCAGAAAGTTTTGCCTAGGAAAAAGCCAGCGATATGCGGGAAAAACCCAGCGCCAATGTGAGTCACCCATATGAGCCAGATCGGATTTTAATAGCCTATTATACAAGAACAAAAAGTGCCCCTTCGTCGCATGTAAAGTACATATGAGTCTTCGTAGGCAGGTTGTACATAAGCAAAAACTAGCCTGTAAAATACATATGAGTTCCGTAGGGAGGTTGTAAATTGAGGAAAACAAGTTGCAACCGCTTAACATGAGCCTGTCCTACAACGAGGCTCATATTGGCGTATGTCATAACACGAATAATTTGCAGATACGTATATATATTTTACTTTTATATACATACATACTGCATAAAGCTTTTCATTACAAATTGTCCTTCATATAATGTTGATCAGTCATTATAGTGTGCAAATGCTCAATACGGTACGCCATGAGGCGCTCTGACGCACAGCCAAGTGGGAACGCATTCTGCGTGTGTATAATGTGAAAGTGTTTCGAGAATGCATTAGGTGTACCGTGTACCACAGCGTATCGCGAAATATATATTAGGTGTGCCATAGTGTTTCAGGAAACATCAGGTTGCATCATGTACAGTTCAGCTTGAGCAATCATAGTTCACTTCAGTCCATTTCTTCTGGGAAAACAACGTCTATTCATTTTTCCGTGAAGCTATAATGTGAATGAAGCTGAGGTTCTTTAATGAGGTTTTAATGTGGAATGCACTGTGACGCCAATATGAGACTCGCTGTATGACAGGCTCATATATATGTTAAGCGGTTGCAACTTGTTTTCCTCAATTTACAACCTCTCTACGGAACTCATATGTATTTTACAGGCTAGTTTTTGCTTATGTACAACCTGCCTACGAAGACTCATATGTATTTTACATGCGACGAAGGAGCATTTTTGGTTCTTGTTTTCCATTCTTTTACATATGTATGCGCAAAAAAGAACCAACATAATATATTTCCGAACACCACGCGCAAGCAGATACTATTTTGACACTTTTGGAAAATTTCATATTTGACTCAAAATCGCTTATGTCCCCCACACCCCACCCCACCAGAGCACTCTACAGCCACTTTGACCATGCAGTTCTATGACAAAAGTTGCTCAGCTCGCTTAGGGCTTCCATTTGGTACCAAATTTGACCAGTTTAGAAAAATTATATTTTTGACCCAAAATCGCCTAAGTCCTTACCCCACCCCACCACCAGTGGCGCACATAGGAACTTTTTTCAGGGGGGGGCGGACCTCAGAAAAATTGGGGGGGGGTCTGGGGGCATCGCCCCCCAGAGTAGAAAAATTTTGGACAACAACGTTTAAAATGCAAAAATAAGCGTACATTCAGCAAAAATAAGCGTACATTCAGCAAAAATAGAAAAACTTTCGCGCCGGAGGCGCGAAAATTTTTGGAAAAGTTTAGAAAGTTGCTATTGAAAGGTTTAAAACGCTGAAATAAGGGTAAATTAAGCAAAAGTGAGGTAAATTTCGCACCGAAGGCGCGAAAATTTTTCGAAATTTTACGTCCGCGCTACGCGCGGACAATAAAAATTTTCCTTTACATCTGGTTTCGGGGGGGGGGGCGGCGGCCCCCCCCCCGCCCCCCCCCCCCCCCTTATGTGCGCCCCTGCCCACCACAGCAGTCTACAGCCACTTTGACCATGCAGTTCTATGACAAAAGTTGCTCAGCTCGCTTAGGGCTTCCATTTGGTACCAAATTTGACCACTTTTGAAAAATTTTATTTTTGACCGAAAATCGCCTAATGGTGATTTCATAGTCCCAGTCGCCTCTCTACGCGCGTAGACGCACGTCAACGTGCGTAGACGCGCGTCGACGCGCGCCAACGCGCTACACTGCCATGTTACATTTGGAGGCGTCGACGCGCGTTGACGCACGTCGACGCCGCCAAACGTGACATCACGCCCTGGTGTTATGCTACCACTGGAAGCGCGACGCCGCCAAACGTGACATCACGCCCTGGTGCTATGCTACCACTGGAAGCGTAGACGTGCGTCGACGCGCGTCAACGCGCCCATTTGTAGCATGCCAGTTTACGCGGATCGACGCACGTCGACGCGCGTTGATGCGCGCAATATGATATTGACGTTTGTAGACGCGCGTAGGCGCTCGTCGACGCGCGTACGCCTGCGTTCGCGACTATGAAGGCACCTTAAGTCCCCACCCCACCACACCAGAGCACTCTACAGCCACTTTGACCATGCAGTTCTATGACAAAAGTTGCTCAGCTCGCTTAGGGCTTTCATTTGGTACCAAATTTGACCACTTTTGAAAATTTTCATTTTCGAACCCATGACCTCCCACCGACCTGACCCTCCAGATAGCAAAGTGGAACCAGCACAGCAAGATGGGTGGGTCAGACGGCAAAACGGACACCGGGAATGAGCTGGGCGCACCAGAAAACCCCTACAGACAAAGTTTGGAGAAGCTATGTACAGTCCTATATGGTGTTCCCGGAAGCAGTGTTTTTTTTGCTCAAAAAAGTGCGCAATGACACACTTTTTTTCTGAAATTAGCAAAAAATTTTGGGCTTGTGCGCACGTGCGCACGCGTGCGCACCTTTTTTAGGGACACGGAGAGAAAATTACTGAAAATTTGTTGCTCAAAGTGCTCAGAAAAAGTGCTCCTGGCTCTCAATTTCACAAAAAAGCTCCAATTTTTCCTGGGGGCTCCGCCCCCAAACCCCCGCCCTTACTTGCTAACTAATGGTTTATCGCTAAGTTGCGAGCTGACTTTCAGTAAACAGGCTAGCATTAACATACAAGCACCCATGGCCTAACGTGCATATGATTTAATCTGACTTGTATATGCAACTCGCACTGCATATTCAAGTTATGAGACATAAAACAGATTGCCAAATTTTAATTTTAGTTTGGCAGTTTTTGGAGAAATTTACAAAACTTTAGTAGGAGATTCTGTGACAGCTAAGTTTGTTATTATCCATGTTTCCTCTACCCACCGATAGTTCAAAAAGCATTCAAAAATAGAGATGCTCTGGGCTGAGCCCTGAAAATTATATACAATCTGATACCGGAACCTTAATCATTTTAGGAAAACTGCGTAATTTTTGATGAAATTTCAAAGTAGCGAGTATTTTTGTTTTTATAAAAAGCAGTGAGGATTCTTAGACTTAAACAACTTAAAAATTGCCAAAAGGTTTCTTTTTTTCCAGTAAATGTACAGAATAAAAATTTAATTTCATATCAATAAAACTTGATGCAAATTTACATACTTTTATATCAATAAAACTTGAAGATTATCATAAGTAGTCAAATGGTTGCTATATTTAAAGTCTTTTGCTTCTGTGCCCCAGACCCGTCGTTGTAAAGTTAGGAGTGCAAATTTTTGTACCCATTCAGTTCTAACATCTTATAATCAACAGCTCTGAACATTGTAGAAAGGTCATGCAATTACTAAAAATGCAAAACCGGAATTTTATGCTAAATTTTAGCATTTTTCCTGCTATGCGCACTTTTTTAGCAAATTGCGCAAAAAATTTTGGGGCAGTGCGCAGAAGAGCGCAAAAGTGTCCGAGCAAAAAAAAACTGCCCAGAAGTCGGTACCGACCGGACCCTCCAGACGGCAAAGTGGAACCAGCACAGCAAGATGGGTTGGTCAGACGGCAAAACGGACACTGGGAATGAGCTGGGCGCACCAGAAAACCCCTACAGACAAAGTTTAGAGAAGCTAAGTAAAGCCTACTATGGACCGCCGGGAAGCGGTTACCGACCTGACCCCTCAGACGGACAAGTGGAACCAGCCCAGCAACCTGGCTTACTCGGGCAGCAAAACTGATAGCGGGAATCTATTCTCCGTCCCAAAAAACCTTTGTATGCAAAATTTGAGCCAGCCATGTAGCAAAATAAGCGAAAAATTTAAGTTCAAAGTTCAACCCAAAATTCACCAAATTTGGCCGACCAGTACCGAAAAATTACGCACGGAGACGGAAAATCATACAGCATATGAACGACGCCGATATGAGTTCTGTTTAACCATATAGTCAGTATTACCCCATATATAGCCCAGTCTGACTTATTAAGGCGCCTTTGAAGCATACTTTTTGACCATTTTAGCGTTTCGGCCGACTTTGGCCCCCAGCCAAAAATTTTTTCCGGCTCTGGGAGGCATAAAAACTAGCTTATTTTCTTATTTTTGATCTGTACTACAAGAATATATAGGGGTTTCATAGGCAAAAATTTTTTTATCTGTAGTTATTCAAGCTACAAAACCCCCTTATGAGACATCAAAAGCGAGAAACCGGAAAAAACATCTCTCGTAAGCGATTTTTGGCATATATATATAACTTTTTAACGGAAAGTGGTACGGGGATGAAACTTCAGGAACATACTAAACTCGACACGTACAATTTTTTGCGCACATAATCTGCGCAGCCTTGTTTTACACGGTCATTCGACCATTTTCACTCATACGTATTATAGGGGTCGCTACTGCGACCCCTATGATAAAGCGGATTAAATACCAATTAAATAAATTAATGAATTAATTTTTAGCTTAAACCAAATTTTTTTACAATTTTGGCACCACTAACAGTCGGAGCTCCGCGGAGCTCCGGTGCTCCGACAGCCCGCTCCGGCCGGAGCTCCGGAGCGGGCAAACTTCTCAGCGCACATCACTATAAACAATAATATGATTTAATAATTAATAATCTTAAAGAGCATCCAAAACTACCCTAGAGGGTGTGTTATTGTAGCTCCCGCTGCCTCTCAGCAATTTTTTGGGACTTTGAAAATTTTGGAATTTTTGGTCCCAACATGGGGGCCAGGCAGGATCAACTTTGGGAGGTCACCCTGAACTACTGGAAAGACCTAGCCCAAAACGGATTACAGTTTCACAGAGGACATGTCTCGAGCTTCACGATGGTGTATGCAATTTAGCTCTAGTACCTGGGTGCGACCTGGGGGTGACCTAGACTCGGCGGCAAAAAACCCATGTGCGGGAAAAAACCCAAATTTCAAAATGAAAATTGTTTCTAACCGTTAGCAGCAAAGAAAAAATTAATGCATTTCTGAGCTCAATAGAGCCTCCTGATTAATTTGGTATAGATTTCACCTAGATTCAACCTTCTGTGTGTGGTCCAGGTGGCCAAAATCTAACATGGTGCCATTTCAAGCTAAATTTTTTAATTTCATCAAAATCCGCTAATTTTTCACTAAAATAGGTCGGGTTGGCTTTAAATGCAATAAAACACGTTTTCTATGTGATAGGATGTTAAAACTGCAGGAATTAAGCAAATTTCACAAATTTCCAAAATTTGCCTATGTTTAGTCAAGCGGGAAAAAACCCACTTTTCAGATTTTTGGCCAGAACTTTTTAATGGTTTGACATATCGAAATGCTGATTATACAGGTAGCTAGGCCTAGTCGTAAGCTTTCTTATGAGCTATAGAACACCTCTCTAGGGTGTGCCATTAGCGAGAAAAATTGTCCCAAACTGGCGGGGAAAAAACCCACTGCGGGAAAAACCCATATGCGGGAAAAAACCCACCCCAAAACATTTTTGGCAAGTTGCCAGGAGCATTTCTAACCGTTCCAAATGAAAGAGCGGGTTGTTTTTAGTACAACTGCCTGGCTTATTTTTACTGGGGGGGGGTGGGGGGCCGCCCCCCATTCGGCGACCTCCCCCCCCATTCGAGGAGCCCCCCCCCCATGAAATGCCCCCCCCATAAATTCCGACCTCCCCCCAATAACCCCAAAAATTGCCAAATTTTACCGTTTTTACCCTAAATTTTCAAAAATTTTTCCGGCTTCGCCGGATTTTTAACGAAATTTTCACTATTTTAGCCTAAAAACCACTTAAAATTATTCATTTTTTAGCGATTTTTACACATTTCTACACGAAAAACCCGCAAAAATTCGAAATTTTTTTCCAAAATATGCCCCCCCCATTTTGGGTCAGCCCCCCCCCATCGATGGGAGGCCCCCCATGAAGCCCCCCCCATAAATTTTTGCCTAAAAATAAGCCAGACTGCATAAAAATATATTAGTTTTTGTACTAAAATTGAGGTCATATGGTCATTTGAAAATGCTGCATCTTTAACACATAAACATAATAGGCAAATTTTGGAAATTTTTAAAATTTGTTTATTTTCGGCAGTTTAAGCATCCTATCGTGTAGAAAACGTGTTTTTCTTGTATTTAGAGCCAAACTAGACCCATTTTAAGGCAAAAATAAGCATTTTTTGGTCAAAATTGAAATTTTGGCTTGAAATGGAACCGTGTCCGATTTAGACCCCCTGGACCATCCATAACAGTACGAACCCAGGTAAAACCTATACCAATTTAATCTATAAGCTCTATTAAACATGTATTGGTTTGACCTTTCCGGTCAATGGTTAGAAAGAAATTTAATTTTGAAAAGTGGGTATTTTCCCGCATGGGCGAGTGGGTTTTTTCCCCGCTTGACAATATTATGTAGGGGCGCGATAGCGCCCCTACATAATATGGGTGTAAAGGCGTCTGCGCGGCCCCCTGGAGACAGTGTTGGCCTGGTGCCAGCTAATTAGAGGCCCGGGAGGGGTAAAAATGTTACCATCGTAAAGTACTCGAGCAGTACTACAAAGTACCACCATACTTTTGGTTAAAATTCCGAACTCCGAAATTTTGCACTAGGCGGGAGTTACCGTGCGTTTGTTTTTTTTTCTCGGTTAATAACGCTTTTTGGAAGTGCTTATGTCAGCGCAGTGTTGGAACGATATGGGCATTTTGGTCCTATACTACTATTATATGTTGGTAGGCAGGGTCCTCCCATGCAACCTTTTTTGGTCATTTTGGCACACTGCCAATTTTGGCTCTGTGCCAAGGCCCCAAAGTCGGACTTTCGCTATTTTGGCACTTCGGTTGTGATCGACTTTTTTTCACAGGTTTGCAGCTAGATCGGTTTGGTTTGTTTTATTTGAATATTTCGGACTATGCGCGGAATGTAACGAGGGGGATTTTTTAATTTAGCTCTGTAGCTTTCAGGAGATGGGTCCAAACTTTGCATTTTTTCACCTGTTTTCACGAAAAGTTTCTAAGTCCCACTTTTACTAGCTGCTTGCTAGCTGCTCTCTGGGATCCGATCCGCCACTGATTTTTTTGTTAACGGGTGATTTTTTTGTTAAACCTTTAACAAAAAAATCACACATTTTCGTCTACTGCTATAGCCATGGGGGGAAAACCCACTTTTCCGGATTTTGGCTGGAACTTTTTTGTTATAAGGGCTAGCTGAGAACTCTATAGTCAAGCGGGAAAAAAACCCACTTTTCAGATTTTTGGCCAGAACTTTTAAATGGTTTGACATATCGAAATGCTGATTATACAGGTAGCTAGGCCTAGTCGTAAGCTTTCTTATGAGCTATAGAACACCTCTGTAGGCGGGTGTGCCGTTAGCGAGAAAAATTGTCCCAAACTGGCGGGAAAAAAACCCCATGCGGGAAAAAACCCATATGCGGGGAAAAAAACCCACCCCAAAAAATTTTTGGCAAGCTGCCAGGAGCATTTCTAACTATTCCAAATGAAAGAGCGGGTTGTTTTTAGTACAACTGCATCAAAATATATTAGCTTTTGTATTAAAATTGAGGTCATATGGTCATTTGAAAATGTTGTATCTTTAACACATAAACATAGGCAAATTTTGGAAATTTTTTAAAATTGTTTATTTTCGGCAGTTTAAGCATCCTATCGTGTAGAAAACGTGTTTTTCTTGTATTTAGAGCCAAACTAGACCCATTTTAAGGTAAAAATAAGCATTTTTGGTCAAAATTGAAATTTTGGCTTGAAATGGAACCGTGTCCGATTTAGACCCCCTGGACCATCCATAACAGTACGAACCCAGGTAAAACCTATACCAATTTAATCTATAAGCTCTATTAAACATGTATTGGTTTGACCTTTCCGGTCAATGGTTAGAAAGAAATTTAATTTTGAAAAGTGGGTATTTTCCCGCATGGGCGAGTGGGTTTTTTCCCCGCTTGACAATATTATGTAGGGGCGCGATAGCGCCCCTACATAATATGGGTGTAAAGGCGTCTGCGCGGCCCCCTGGAGACAGTGTTGGCCTGGTGCCAGCTAATTAGAGGCCCGGGAGGGGTAAAAATGTTACCATCGTAAAGTACTCGAGCAGTACTACAAAGTTGGCGAGTGGGTTTTTTCCCGCTTGACTATATATACCATCGTACTTGGCGTACTTAGAACTTTCTTTTAAGCCCATTTGCACTTCTCTAGGTTGTACCGTTAGGCCGGTATAATGCAAAAAGTAGCGGGGGAAAAACCCAATGGGGGGGAAAAACCCAAATGGGGGGAAAATAAACCCACCCCTCACAGGTCCTAAAAGTTGTCGTAGCGCGATTCTGACACTTCCTGTGTAAAATTCAACTCTTTTTTAGTTAGTATGAGTCAAAAAACCCGACCTAGGTAGCTTTTTTGAGATCTCATGTGCCATTGAAAATGCAGCATCAAATGGACAGGTTTCATAAAGTTTAACACATAAACATAGGGCAATTTTTGAAAAATGCTAAAAACGATGTAATTTGATAAAACTTAATATTCTAACATGTAGAGAATGGTTTTTTACGTACAATTGGCTATTAAAAGTCACAATTAGACCTCTGCTGGATCATCCAGCAGCGAAATTGCACTTTTAGGGTTTTATGCCTCTATAGCTACCCAAGTATTCAAAATTGTCCAAATCTGACAGCATAGGGTGACGCAGCGTCCTCGATAATATCGAACTACAGTCCCGAATTGTTTCCCAGTTGAGCTGGTAAAAAAATTTTCAAAAAAATTTGGGTGGGTTTTTCCCCCCAAAGTGGGTTTTTCCCCGCCACGTTTGGCAATGTGCCAGTCTAACGGTGCATCGGATCGGTCTAATTTTTGCTGTGTGCAAAGAGGAAGACTTGCCACCATTGCAGATATTTGCAAAACTTTTCTAGCCCAACCCTGTCAAAAGTTACGTCGGTCCAAACTTTTGCCAAATTTTTGGAAGGTTGGACCAAAAAGTAGGTATCATTTTCAAAATGTCATAAAATGAGCAATAGTGAACCAAATGACCTGATCTTTGCACACATAGGTTAGAAAGAGTCGCGCTTTCTGCTGGTATGTTTTGGAGCTCCTAGCTCCAACTCGTGACCCAGGAGGCGGGTGGGTTTTTTTCCCCCCAAAAAGGGGGTGGGTTTTTTTCACCCCATGGCTATATACTTGTATTTGTAAATGTTTTACCAAGAGTAGACACGTGCTAGACAGGTGTTTTATGTCTCATTTTGAAGCTCTTCCCAAGGCATCGTGGTAGTTATCGTTAGATTTTCGCTTAATTAGGTTCAATAAAAAAGAATTGTAGGTACAAAAACAGGGAAGTCCCCCAATTCCTCAAATTTCAGCTTTGGAGGGGGTCTGTGGGTTCCCCCTGTGGGGTCCCCCAACCCAAACACCCCCCAACCCGTTAACCCCAAATTTCAGATAAATTTCGGATAAAAAATTACAACTCTCCCCCAAACTTCGAATCCCCCTACCACCCGTTTCCCCCAAATATTAGGACTCTTCCCCAAATTTCAAATTCAGGTGCATAGGTGTGGCTGGGCAAAAAATCTGGGGGGGTCCGACGGAGGGTGGGGGGACCCTCCCCCTAAATTTTCGATATTAGGCCATTTTTGGCCAAAAATCTGGGGGGGTCGCCAAAATTTGTCATTTTGGTGGGGGGGTCCACCCCCACACATCTATGTTCAGGTGGGGTCCCCCAACCCAAACACCCCCGACCCCCCAACCCGTTAACCCCAAATTTCAGATACATTTCGGATAAAAAATTAGAACTCTCCCCCAAATTTCGAATCCCCCTACCACCCGTTTTCCCCAAATATTAGGACTCTCCCCCAAATTTCAAATTCAGGTGGGGTCCCCCAACCCAAACACCCCCCCTACCACCCATCGACTCACCCCCAAGCATAGGTGTACCAGGCTACAGTTATATAAATTTCAGCTTTGGAGGGGGTCTCTGGGTTCCCCCTGTGGGGTCCCCTAACCCGTTAACCCCAAATTTCAGATAAATTTTGGATAAAAAATTAGAACTCTCCTCCAAATTTCGAATCCCCCTACCACCCGTTTCCCCCAAATATTAGGAATCCCCAACCCGTTAACCCCAAATTTCAGATAAATTTCGGATAAAAAATTAGAACTCTCCCCCAAATTTCGAATCCCCCTACCACCCGTTTCCCCCAAATATTAGGACTCTCCCCCAAATTTCAAATTCAGGTGGGGTCCCCCAACCCAAACACCCCCCCAATCCGTTAACCCAAAATTTCAGATAAATTTCGGATAGAAAAAATTAGGACTCTCCCCTAAATTTCTAATCCCCCTACCACGCCCCCCAACCCGTTAACCCCAAATTTCAGATAAATTTCGGATAGGGTAGTTTAGAACTCTCCCCCAAATTTCGAATCCCCCAACCACCCGTTTCCCCAAATTTCAGATTAATTTCGGGGGATCAGGTGGGGTCCCCCAATAATTTCAGATTAATTACGGGGGATCAGGTGGGGTCCCCCAATTTTCAGCTTTGGAGTCCCCTAAATTTCGAATTCCCCTACCACTCGTTTCCCCCATCGACTCACTCCCAAGTAAACGTACGGCAATTTCGGATAAAAAAATTTGGACTCTCCCCCAAATTTCGAATTCGGGTGGGCTCCCCAACCAAAACACCCCCCCCCAACCTGTTAACCCCAAACATAGGTGTACCTTGAGAAATCGTTGGGGGAGGGGGTAGCCGAAATTAGAGTGGGTGGGGTCAGCCGTTTTGAGGTGGGGTGGGGTCCGGAAAAATCGAATTTGGGGGGGGGGGTTAAAAAATTTTTTGGTCAAAAATTTTGAAAAAATTCGCAAATTTGCTAAAAAAGCGTTGTTTTCAGCTAAAAATCAAAAATATTTCTTCATTTTTGCTCATTTATTCGAAAAAACTTGGATTTTTTGCAAAGGTTTCGAATTTTTGCAAAAAAATTCGAATTTTTACTAATTTTGAGGCAAAATTTTCAAAATTTTGAGGGTGGGGTCCGGGGTCCCCCAACCCAAACACCCCCCAATCCGTTAACCCAAAATTTCAGATAAATTTCGGATAGAAAAAATTAGGACTCTCCCCTAAATTTCTAATCCCCCTACCACGCCCCCCAACCCAAACACCCCCAACCCGTTAACCCCAAATTTCAGATAAATTTCGGATAGGGTACTTTACCCCAAATTTCAGATTAATTTCGGGGGATCAGGTGGGGTCCCCCAAAAATTTCAGATTAATTTCGGGGGATCATGTGGGGTACCACCCGTTTCCCCCAAATATTAGGACTCCCCAACCCGTTACCTCCAAATTGCAGATAAATTTCGGATACGACTGACTGCAATGGCCGCCCGCCCGCCATTGCAGTGGTCCTGATGGAGCTCCACTACATCCATCAAGGAGGATAGCTAAGACTGCAATGGCCGCCCGCCCGCCATTGTAGTGGTCCTGATGGAGCCTCCACTACATCCAAATTGTCCCAAACTGGCGGGAAAAAAACCCCCATGCGGGAAAAAACCCATATGCGGGGAAAAAAACCCACCCCAAAAAATTTTTGGCAAGCTGCCAGGAGCATTTCTAACTATTCCAAATGAAAGAGCGGGTTGTTTTTAGTACAACTGCATCAAAATATATTAGCTTTTGTATTAAAATTGAGGTCATATGGTCATTTGAAAATGTTGTATCTTTAACACATAAACATAGGCAAATTTTGGAAATTTTTTAAAATTGTTTATTTTCGGCAGTTTAAGCATCCTATCGTGTAGAAAACGTGTTTTTCTTGTATTTAGAGCCAAACTAGACCCATTTTAAGGTAAAAATAAGCATTTTTGGTCAAAATTGAAATTTTGGCTTGAAATGGAACCGTGTCCGATTTAGACCCCCTGGACCATCCATAACAGTACGAACCCAGGTAAAACCTATACCAATTTAATCTATAAGCTCTATTAAACATGTATTGGTTTGACCTTTCCGGTCAATGGTTAGAAAGAAATTTAATTTTGAAAAGTGGGTATTTTCCCGCATGGGCGAGTGGGTTTTTTCCCCGCTTGACAATATTATGTAGGGGCGCGATAGCGCCCCTACATAATATGGGTGTAAAGGCGTCTGCGCGGCCCCCTGGAGACAGTGTTGGCCTGGTGCCAGCTAATTAGAGGCCCGGGAGGGGTAAAAATGTTACCATCGTAAAGTACTCGAGCAGTACTACAAAGTTGGCGAGTGGGTTTTTTCCCGCTTGACTATATATACCATCGTACTTGGCGTACTTAGAACT
Organism: Trissonchulus latispiculum; assembly: GCA_030248195.1. Lineage (NCBI taxonomy): Eukaryota > Metazoa > Nematoda > Enoplea > Enoplida > Ironidae > Trissonchulus > Trissonchulus latispiculum. The sequence continues at coordinate 20,366 of JASAND010008491.1, forward strand.
TTCTTTTAAGCCCATTTGCACTTCTCTAGGTTGTACCGTTAGGCCGGTATAATGCAAAAAGTAGCGGGGGGAAAACCCAATGGGGGCAAAAATGAAATGGGGAAAATAAACCCACCCCTCACAAGTCACAGGTCTTAAAAATTGTGGTGCCGCGATTCTGACACTTCCTGTGTAAAAATTCAACTCTTTTTTAGTTAATATGAATCAAAAACCCGACCTAGGTAGCTTTTTTGAGATCTCATGGGCCATTGAAAATGCAGCATCAAGTGGACAGGATTCATAGAGTTTAACGCATAAACATAGGGCAATTTTTGAAAAATGCTAAAAACGATGTAATTTGATAAAACTTAATATTCTAACATGTAGAGAATGGTTTTTTTGTACAATTGGCTATTAAAAGTCACAATTAGACCTCTGCTGGATCATCCAGCAGCGAAATTGCACTTTTAGGGTTTTATGCCTCTATAGCTACCCAAGTATTCAAAATTGTCCAAATCTGACAGCATAGGGTGACGCAGCGTCCTCGATAATATCGAACTACAGTCCCGAATTGTTTCCCAGTTGAGCTGGTAAAAAAATTTTCAAAAAAATTTGGGTGGGTTTTTCCCCCCCAAAGTGGGTTTTTCCCCGCCACGTTTGGCAATGTGCCAGTCTAACGGTGCATCGGATCGGTCTAATTTTTGCTGTGTGCAAAGAGGAAGACTTGCCACCATTGCAGATATTTGCAAAACTTTTCTAGCCCAACCCTGTCAAAAGTTACGTCGGTCCAAACTTTTGCCAAATTTTTGGAAGGTTGGACCAAAAAGTAGGTATCATTTTCAAAATGTCATAAAATGAGCAATAGTGAACCAAATGACCTGATCTTTGCACATAGGTTAGAAAGAGTCGCGCTTTCTGCTGGTATGTTTTGGAGCTCCTAGCTCCAACTCGTGACCCAGGAGGCGGGTGGGTTTTTTTCCCCCCAAAAAGGGGGTGGGTTTTTTCACCCCATGGCTATATACTTGTATTTGTAAATGTTTTACCAAGAGTAGACACGTGCTAGACAGGTGTTTTATGTCTCATTTTGAAGCTCTTCCCAAGGCATCGTGGTAGTTATCGTTAGATTTTCGCTTAATTAGGTTCAATAAAAAAGAATTTGTAGGTACAAAAACAGGGAAGTCCCCCAATTCCTCAAATTTCAGCTTTGGAGGGGGTCTGTGGGTTCCCCCTGTGGGGTCCCCCAACCCAAACACCCCCAACCCGTTAACCCCAAATTTCAGATAAATTTCGGATAAAAATTACAACTCTCCCCCAAACTTCAATCCCCCTACCACCCGTTTCCCCCAAATATTAGGACTCTCCCCCAAATTTCAAATTCAGGTGCATAGGTGTGGCTGGGCAAAAAATCTGGGGGGGTCCGAAGGAGGGTGGACCCCCCTAAATTTTCGATATAAGGCCATATTCGGCCAAAAATCTGGGGGGGTCGCCAAAATTTGTCATTTTGGTGGGGGGGTTCACCCCCACACATCTATGTTCAGGTGGGGTCCCCCAACCCAAACACCCCCGACCCCCCAACCCGTTAACCCCCAATTTCAGATACATTTCGGATAAAAAATTAGAACTCTCCCCCAAATTTCGAATCCCCCTACCACCCTGTTTTCCCCAAATATTAGGACCTCTCCCCAAATTTCAAATTCAGGTGGGGTCCCCCAACCCAAACACCCCCCTACCACCCATCGACTCACCCCCAAGCATAGGTGTACCAGGCTACAGTTAAATTTCAGCTTTGG
>JASAND010008492.1:0-10246 GCA_030248195.1 Trissonchulus latispiculum
ATGTACTTCGTTCAGTTACGTATTGCTTAATTAAATGGTACCCGGTACCATTTAATTATCTGTGGGCGTTTTGATTCCAAGATATCCTGTTCGGCTGCACAGTGACTTTGACGAAATTTCCTACCATGAAAACTTCTAACTTGCATAGAGCCTTATGCAAATGAGCATTGACGGAGAACTCCTACGTGCTGTTTCTGTACCCGGTACCATTTAATTATCTGTGGGCGTTTTGATTCCAAGATGTCCTGTTCGGCTGCGCAGTGACTTTGACGAAATATCCTCTAAAATCCAAAAAAAAGCCTAAAAGGCGAAACATGCTTGCTTTTATAGCTTTTTGAGTTTTATTGAGCGGCTTTAAAGAAAATTTGAGAAAAATTTTTCATAATTATTACCGTTTTTGGCGAAATTTAGCTAACTTCTGGCTCCAAAATGGGCTCGGGGGTTCGCGGAGTACTCTGGGATGATGGCAAAGGGCGTATATACATAAAAATTGACTGGTCTGTCGACCACGGTAATCGAACTGTAAGGGGCTGGGCTTATTCTAGTGGGGGGGGGGGGGGGGGGGGGGGCCCCTTAATCGCCTTCCCCCCCCCAAAAATCGTTCCCCCCCAAAAATCGCCCCCCCAAAAAGTGGGTGCCCTTTTGGTACCAAATTTTTGCCCTGAAAAAAATCGCTCAAAAGGCCAAATTTTCAAAAAATTTTCCGGCTTCGCGGGGGATTTTTTACTCAATTTTTGCCCTTTTCAACACTAAATCTGCTTATTTTTGCTATAAAAATCAACTTTTATAGTATATTCCAGAATAATATCGCTATTTTTATCCTATTTTTCGAACAATTTTCGCCCCCCCCCCCAAAATTCCTTGCCCCTCGGACCTTTGGGGGCCCCCCCCAAGAAGCCCCCCCAAGAAAAATTCCCTAGAATAAGCCCAGAGGGGTATATACATAACGTATATATCCCTCAAGTTGCACCTCATCAACTTGAATCAAAGATTCCGAAAAATCTTACATGCATATCTGTAAGTCCAACAGGTGTGTTTCGACATGCTAAGCGATACTTTACCCAGCAAACGAATTCAACCGACAACTGAAATTTTAATATTCCAATCCAATTTTATGGGCTTTTTATAGCTAGCTTGACTGTTTTGATCATGGAAAAATTTGACACTTGTTAAATAAAACTAAAAAATTTGTTTAAATTCTTTCTAAAAACATTTTTAAATTGAATTCTTTCCAGGGTGTTGCCACCTAGAATGATGAATACACCACTTTTGGCCGTCTTCTACATATACTGGGCTTATTCTAGTGGGGGGGGGGTGGGGTTTCCCCCCCACAAACACCACCCCCCCCCCCCCAAAATCGTTCCCCCCAAAATCGCCCCCCCCCCGAAAAAAGTGGGTGCCCCTTTTGGTACCAACTTTTGCCCTGAAAAAATCGCTCCAAAGGCCAAATTTTCAAAAATTTTCGTCGCCGGAGATTTTTAGTCGATTATTAAGCGCTATTTTTGCACTAAAACGAACTTTTTTGGCGATTACTATAAAAATTCATTGGCAATTTTTAGCATGTTTTTATAAATATTTTGAAAACTTTCGCCTCCCCAAGAATGACTAGCATCCCGAGGGCCCCCCCCCAAAGAGCCCGCCCAAGAAAAAATCCCTAGAATTTTGCATCCTAAAGCGTTACTGTTTACTTACATCGTAGAGTTAGTTTTGTACTTGTGAAATTGTATTTTGTAGTCTGCTGCGGAATCTTGCTAATTTGAGAATGTTTGAAGATGATGACGATTTACTGTTAGCAATACCGGACGAATTACTAGCAGGCAGTCACTCCACTGATCAGGATTCGCAACCGATTTCCGGTCAAACGCCGTCGTCAGTCGGTGACACGAAGGAATCGCTAACTCAGCCGGTAACCGCTGCGGGAAACCCGGACGGCAGTGATGATGAAGAAAGTCGGGAATTGACCATTGATGAAGCTTTGGATGCCCTGTTTGAGAGTCCGGAATTTTTGTCCGGTTCGTCAGCCACCGACCCACCGGATTTGGGAAAATCGGATTCTGCTACTGGCAGACCAAAGACGGAGCAGCAGCAAAATTCCGACAGTGATCAAAATGGCTTAGATGATAGCCAAATTGAAGGTTGGTGGATTAGTTTGTGCTTCGATATTTTGTATTTAGTGTTTCGGTGTCGTGTGTGGTCGTGTGGATGTGTTGTTGTGCAGGTGGTGGTGGTGGTTACCTAAAGTCACTGGTCTACAATCGCCAAACCGGCAGTGAAACTATAGAATGTTTTCTGCGTGTACAGGTATAGTCAGTGGCGTAGATACAAAAAAAATTTTCAGGGGGCGGTTTGGACCGAAGTCTGGGGGGGGTTAATTTTTTATTTTTTGCTCAATGTACATTGAACTTCAATGTATGAACACTACGCACAAAATTTTTATAAGGTTCTAAGCTAAAATCTATTGTAACCGAAAGCGGTATGCTAAAACCCAAAAAGGGGGGTCTGGGGGGCGGAGCCCCCCAGAAGTTGAGAAAATTTTTTAATTTTGCTATTAAAACGCTATTGAAACATTGAATTCTTTGCATTGTATATTATCAATTGCCAAACCAAATTTTGTAGTTTAATTTGCTATATATTTGCCACTTCTACAGTCTCGTACGAAAACTCAGATTGGATGCTCCCATCATGAGAACAGGGTATTCCAAGCAGCACATTTCCAGTATCCACCATTTAAGGCAATCATGTTTGCAATAATGCAGCTAATAAAACTACAAACCTGGCAAAGCAAAGTAAAGTAAAGCAAACTAGTAAAGGTTTAGTTATATATAGTATACTAATAACTAAGTCGCGCCGAAGGCGCGAAAATTTTTGAATGAAGTACAAATGCACTAATTTTTGGGGCATTTTTGTACAATTTCTTTGCGTTTATAATAAATTTAATAGCCCGCGCTTCGCGCGGGCTTAAAATTTTTCTTTTGGCCAATTTTTGTCAGGGGGGCAAAACTATTTCGGGGGGGGGCGGCCGCCCCCCTCCCTCCCCCTATCTACGTTAGTGTGTAAAGTGATAAAAAATTCAGTTTTAGCACCAAAGTAGGATTTGAAACTACTTAATTAATTAATATAATATGAGTGAAAATGGTCGAATAACCGTGTAAAACAAGGCTGCGCAGAAGCTGCGCAGATTCCTGCGCAGATCCTGCGCAGATTATGTGCGCAAAAAATTGTACGTGTCGAGTTTAGTATGTGTGCGAAGTTTCATCCCCGTACCACTTTCCGTTAAAAAGTTGCGCCAAAAATCGCTTACGAGAGTGATGTTTTTTTCCGGTTCTCCGCTTTGACGTCTGGTAAGGGGGTTTTGTAGCTTTAATAACAACAGATAGAAAAATTTTTGCCTATGAAAACCATATATATTCTTGGAGTACGCAACAAAAATAAGCCGATAGGCTAGTTTTTATGCCTCCCAGAGCCGGAAAAAATTTTTGGCAGGGGGCCAAAGTCGGCCAAAACGTTAAAATGGCCAAAAAGTATGCTTCAAAGGCGCCGTAATAAGTCAGACTGGGCTATATATGGGGCAATACTGCCTATATGGCTGAATAGGACACATATCAAGGTCGTTCAATTGCTATATGATTTTCCGGTCCTGAGCGTAATTTTTGGGTACTGGCCTGCCAAAGTTGGTGAATTTTGGGTCCAACTTTGAACTTAGTTTTTTCGCTTATTTTGCGACCTGGAAGCCTCAAATCTTGCATACAAAGGTTTCTGCGGACGGAGAATCGATTCCCGCTATCAGTTTTTCTGCCCGACTGACCCAAGTTGCTGGGCTGGAACCCACTTGCCGTCTGGAGGGTCATGTCGGCAACCGTTTCCTGGAGGTCCATACTAGGCTCTACTTGGCCTCTCAAAACATTCTCTACATGGGTTTTCTGGTGCGCCCAGCTCATATCCTGTGTCCGTTTTGCCGACCGACTCATCCATCTTGCTGGGCTGGTTCCACTTTGTCGTCTGGAGGGTCATGTCGGCAACCGTTTCCTGGAGGTCCATACTAGGCTCTACTTGGCCTCTCAAAACTTTCTCTATATGGGTTTTCTGGTGCGCCCAGCTCATTTCCGGTGTCCGTTTTGCTGTGCAACGCACCCATTTTGCTGGGCTAGCTCCACTTGACCGTCAGAGGGGTCAGGTCGGTAAGGGGTCAGGTGGTCCAAAATGAAATTTTTAAAAAGTGGTCAAATTTGGTACCAAATGAAAGCCCTAAGTGAGCTGAGCAATTTTTATCATAGAATTGCATGCTCAAAGTGGCTGTAGAGTGCTGTGGTGGGGTGGGGACTTAGGCGATTTTGGGTCAAATATGAAGTTTTCCAAAAAGTGGTCAAAATAGTATTCGCTTGCGCATGGTGTTCGGAAATATATTATGTTGGTTCTTCTTTGCGCATACATATGTAAAAGAATGGAAAAATGCTCCTTCGTCGCATGTAAAATACATATGAGTACTCTCAGGCAGGTTGTACAAACACGGAAACTAGCCTGTAAAATGCATATAAATTATTAAATAAATGTAAATTAAGGTTGTAAATTAAGGAAAACAAGTTGTAACGGCTTAACATATGAGCCTGTCCTACAACGAGGCTCATATTGGCGTCACAGTAGCCTTCTTAAAGATCATCAGGTCATCATATAAAAGAAAAAACGAATGAATAGACATAACATGTTAACATTGTGGCTTGAAAGAAATGGACAGAACGAAGTGAACTGCGACACCTCAAGTTTAACTGTACAAGCAAGCTGATGTTTCCCGAAACACCGTGGCACCTACTATTTCCGGAAGCACTATAGTACACCTACTGTATTCTCGAAAAACTATGACACACTACTCTCACATACGTAATGCTTTCCCCACATGGCTCTGAGTCAGAGCGCAGAGTGGCATGCCGTATAATGCGTATGCACAGTGTCTCAGCGACAAGGTGTGTGAAGGACAATTTTGTAATGAAAAGCTTTACGTGCTATTTATATGAAGGTCAAATATCGACAAATTATATTATGACATACGTACGCCAATATGAGCCTCGTTGTAGGACAGGCTCATATGTTAAGCCGTTGCAACTTGTTTTCCTTAATTTACAACCTCAACGCCACTCATATGCATTTTACAGGCTAGTTTCCGTGTTTGTACAACCTGCCTGAGAGTACTCATATGTATTTTACATGCGACGAAGGAGCATTTTTGGTTCTTGTTAATATATTGTGAAGCTGTGGTCAAGAACAGAATTCCTTCAGTATATACGCATAACCATACAGATCACAACCCAGGAAATACGGATAGTAAGATAGGGCTCTAGCTGGATATAATTTGCCCGCTATAGGATGATGTGTTTTGGCCAAATGGAAGCTTGGCCATAGTAGTCCGACACTCTCCCTTCAGGTGTAGAACATTGCTCCGGCTGTTATGGTCATAACTTATTTATTTTCATAGTTATTTTCATAACCGAGCCCTGCCGCTTCTTTGATTTCTAGTTATTTTTCAACATGGTTATGGTATCTATAGTTCTCTTAAATATGCGTCATTACATTGCATTAGAGACAGTTCTTACCTATCTTACCTTACCTATTAGAGACAGTTTTTGCTTATCCCTCATTTTTTTCTGTACTTTCAGAGAGTACCACAGCCAGTGGGGAAGATCTGCAATCCTGGTCTCTGCAACTGACTGCCAGATCGGTCACGGCGTTGGAAGGTGCGTATATATGCCGTACTACAAAATTTTACTTAGAGAAATATCAACTCTCTCTCAGTCAGGACCAACCTCTCTTCTTTCCTCTCTCTTTCTCTCGCTCTCTCTCTCTCTCTCTCTCGGTCTCTCTTCTCTAGGTGATTCTTCACACGCTGCTGTCCTTCCCACCCGAAATTGGATCATCCGCCATCTGACCCCCCCCAAGCAACGACAGTAGAATGTGAAGAATCGCCTGGAGAAGAAGCCCACGGTGGAGCATCGAAACCGGTTAAGGTTGGTCTGACTCTGGGTGTCCATGTTTTAATTTTTATTTTTCCAATTGTGTATCGTATACGCACGGATCCATGTACGTGTGGATGTGGCTGTTTTGACTCTACAGTATAGCTCAAAACAAAGTTAATTTTTTGCGAAGTTCGCAAAGTCTGCGAACTTCGCGAAGCAAGAGACTTCGTTAAATTCAGAGAACTTCGCGAAAAAGTTAGCGAACTTCGCTAAATCGATAGCTAGCTAATCCGAGGGGTTTTCTCCATATCTACCAAAAATTGGCAGAAAAATTTTTCTCGTAGATTTTAGGGAAGTTCGTCAACTTTTTGCGAAGTTCGCGAAGATTTTAGCGAAATTCCTTTAAACATCGCTAAAATCCTCGCGAAAATCGCTAAAATCTTGGCGAATTTCGCGAAATTATGCAAACTTCGCTAAACTTTAGCGAACTTCGCGAAGACACCAAATCTTGAGTCCAAAATAGATTTTAGAATTTTCCACCAATTTTTGGTAGATATGGAGAAAACCCCTAAATTTAGTAGCTAACGATTTCGCGAAGTTCGTTAACTTTTTCGCGAACTTCTCTGAATTTAGCGAAATGTCTCTTGCTTCGCGAAGTTCGCAGAGCTTACGAACTTCGCAAAAAATTAACTTTGTTTTGAGCTATACTGTATCTGTCCTACTAAGAAATTTTAATTGTCACTCCTGCATCTGTGACACCTTCTAAAGTTTCAAAAATGTATGTAACCCTCACTTCTCTCAAAGTTGACGACACGGTTCTTGCTACAGTGGTGCGTTTAACGTTGTGCTTGTTTTTTTTGTTTTCAGCGGAATTATCCGATTTGCAGAAACGGGTGGAATTGTTGCAGCTGGAATTGCAGCGCCGTCGAATTACCTTCGGTTCCGCCCGCCCGGGAAATTCTGGCAAATCCGTGAAATCTGCTGGGCCGGATAAACGTTCGACTGTCACGAAATTAGCAGCCTTGCCGGGAAGCAGTAGCAGTAATGCCTTGCCCGAATGGAAGAAAGGTAGTAGTACGTAAATACTGGTTTATTTTTAAGGGGGGGGGTAGAGTTTTCTCGGACACTTATTTCTGACTGGCTGGCTGACTCCTTAGTGCTGTAGTTGTGCTTAAACATTAGTGTTTTCCGTAACTAAACGGGTATTTTTAGGGATTGAGTGGGGGGGGGGGGGGGGGGAGGGGATTTTTTGCGAAAAGGCTAAAAATGCGTGCATTTTGAATGGAGAAACGCGAAATGTAAACAAAAATGTCTGATTTCAGGCCAAAAGTGGACATTTTTAGATTGAATTACCTGGCGAAGGCGGAAAAATTTCTGAAAGTTTGCCTGTTTTGACAGGCATTTGGGTGTATACCCAAATGTCCAGGGAAATTTCGGCACCCAATTTCGGAAATTTCGGGGAGGATGTAAGAAGATACTAGAGATGCACCGGGCCGCCACTACCGGGGCCGGGGCCTGGAAGTTGAGGGTCCAAATCGAAAATTTTCAAAAATTTTCTGGAGAATTTAAATTTTGCAATTATTTTTGATATACAAACGTTACTATCGTTATTTTCATTCAAATCGGCGGGAAAACAAACGATTTGTAACACTTTTTGACTTTCTAAAAATCAAAAATTCAAAATTTTGGTCAAAAAATGTCAAAAAAGTTAAAAAATTTTGCTAATTCTTGGCCCCGGTTGGTACCGGGGCCTGACCACCGGGACCGGGGCCGGGGCCAGGCCCCGGTGCATCCCTAGAAGATACGCGGGCTAATGGCTTGGAATTGTACGCTGACATTTCAATTGTTAATTTGTCGAATTCTGTTCATTTTTCGTTAATGGATATTACATTATTCGCTTAGTCTAGGCTTTGTTCAAAGAAACTTCCGTTTTTCAAACTTAAACTTCCAAATTTTTCTTTCAGTTTTGCGGTGTGTGTATTGAATTACAGTATGCAGACTGCACTCAGACTTCACTAAAATTTCCAGGAAATTTTTTGTCTAATATTTTTTGAATTTCGAAATTTTTGTCGTCAAAAATTTGCTATAATTCCTAAACGGATATCCACAGTTTTTTCTCATCATCGTGATCACTAATTTTTGTTTTCTGTTTAGCAAGCCGTGCGTCACAGCATGTCGTCTCTAAACCGGGCCAGTTGCGCCTGCAAGATGTTCCCTTGAACTTTGACGCCGACACCGACGACGCTGGCCCAACTGTGTCGGATTCAAAGATTGCTGGCACAGTGCCAACCAAGTCCTTCCAGCTGAGCAGAAGTCAGGAACTTCTGTTCGATGATATGGACAGTGAGGAGGAAAATGAACTGAGAAATCCGGACAGTTATGAGCAGTTCGTGAAACACGTTTTTAGTTGTTAGTAATTATTCAGCTTGAATTATTTATTTACGTAATTATTAGTTAACGATTTTTTACGTTAACTGATATCAACCCAACGAAATTACACACAAAACTTAGACTGTTGACCAAGTATGTAAGTAGTACAAATTTCGGATAAACGGCTTACGTTATGCTCTTACATTGCAGAAAATTTCCTAGAAATTTTTTTATTAAACTTTTTTATTTTTTCAGCAGATTCCTGAGCGCCGAAGGTAGAGAAATCAAGAAACGATTGGCCAGCGAATCCAGTAGTGCCGCGGCAAGTCGGGCAAAAACGGCTGAGCTGCGTGAAAAGGCCAAAAGTCAGCAAATTGAGCTTGTTTCTGTTTTACGTATTTTCCTTTTCTGATTTTCTAATTTCTAATTCGCCTTTGTACATAATTGTCCGTGCCGTGTGGTTTTTGGTTTTAATTTTTCTTTTTCTCTGTTTTAGAAGTTGGTGCAATTCTGAAGAAAACGACAGCATCTCCAAATTCGTCGCCTAATTTGGCCTCTTCTGACTATTACGATCCATTTTTTCGTATTCGAGTGGCGTAAGTGTGGGGAAGATATAAAATATATCATTAGCAGTGTGTCAAACGTTCCATCCGTTTTACATTTATCCCTATTAGCACGTGGCTTCTCCATAAAGAGACTGCCAGTGCAGTACAGTGCAAGCAATACATTCTCAGGGCAAATTTGGCTTGATGTAATGTCCTTAGATTTCGTTTGATGAATGATAAGAGCTTGTAAATACATGTCATAATGGTAAATAGAAAGATTATTGTTTCGGAAAAATTTTGATTGGTTGATTGATTAAACAAACAAATTGTAACTTCAGTTACGCGTTTTCTGGAAACAAATAGAAACGATCGATACAGAATAGGTTCCTTCGCTTTAGATAAAGTTTATGTAAAGTTTCGGAGTTCTCACGCAACTCAACTATACAGTGTCGAATTTTTAAATTCTTTAAATTCTTTTCTGTTTCTGTTTAGAAATCCCAAGATTTCCTCGGCCACCTTTGCCGACCTGATCGGTGAACGGCGCCGGCTAGCCCTGAGTCAGCTGTCTCGCCACAGCGTCCCAGCACCGCAGAAAGACGAAGAATATGTCACCATGGCAGTGCTGGTGGCCAAATTGCCCACTAAAAATACGGTATACAATAAATGTAGATAGATCATAACTAAAGCGTAGTAAAAAACCTTTGCCTAGTCCTAATGTTGGCTTTGGTGGAATTTCACTCACCAACGTGCAATCATTTTTTGACGTTAACATTTTGTTGGCTGAAAAGTTCTCATAAATTGTTTTGGAAATTTTTCGAAAGTTTTGGCTGTCTATAACATTCTGAACGTGACGTCGCACATTGTCAATCTGGGATTTGTTTTGTTTGACGAATTGGGGGCTCTGTTTTTTGTTAAATGGATAAATTTAATTTTATCTAATTTTCTAGAAAGTTGTTGTCTGAATGGAATAATATTATGTTGAGAAGGACATCTGTGCTTTTACCTTAATTTTAATTTAACTTATAAACAGGACAATCGATATGGTTTGTGGCGCATCTCAGATCTGCACGATTGCACGACCGTGTTCAAGCTGTTGCTGTTTGGCGATTCCTATAAGCAGCATTATAAGCTGAGCATTGGCTCTGTGTTTGCCTTGCTTAATCCTGTGCTTCTAGATCCCTTGAAAAATAAGGTTAGACATTGCCACTGGGGCCAATTAAAAATTCTCGTACTCTAAAAATTTTTAGAGATTTTTAAGGTTCAGTACATGTCATGTAAAGCCCGGTTCATACATGTTTTCCTTTTGTCCGTTTGTCCGAATTTCCGTTTGTCCGTTTGTCTGGTTTGCTTTTCCAAACTGATTCATACTTGTTGCTTATAAACGGA
>JASAND010008493.1:0-26656 GCA_030248195.1 Trissonchulus latispiculum
GTTCCTCCATTTTGGTCGGGTTGAAGGGCAGTGTGGGTGTAAGATTGATAACAAGTGGTTGGGTTCGAATCGGGGAGATCGGTGTGAGTTTTGGTTTAGGTTACTTCTGTCGCATAGTCGCCTTCGGCCGGGCGTTTGTTGGTGTTTTGTGTTTTGATAAAGTTCATACTCGTCTTTAAAATTAATGTTTTGATAACAATTTTGTCGTCAAGTTCTTGTTTTAAAATATAATAAACCGTTGTAATCTTTCTATCGATTTCTAGTTGGTCAGGACCGAACACTGCTCCAGTGTCACACACCACTGTTGTTACCTGTAATTTAGTCTTATCCTAGGGAATAAAGTCAGGCAACATCATTTTACTAAGATCAGTAGTCAAACTTCACACTAGTTATACGAATTAGTTAGGGTAGTATTCTGGGAATTAGCCCCATTTTAGTGTACTGTTAGGGCTGTAATTGTACTGTGTCGTATGAATGCGGCTCCTCGCGTAAATTCCTCCAGCTGAGGTTGTGAGAGAAGTCAAGTATGCGTGAAGTGTGAATGTTGCGTAACTGTGTTTGAATAATCGTGTGAGTGACTGTGACTGCGTGACTGAAACTGTGCACATGAAATAGTATAGTTACGACTGTCTGTGTGTGTGTGCCTACTGTCTAAATGAGCGTGTGAAAGTAGTACGCTAGTGTGTGTGAATCTGTATGAATGAAATTACGTCATGCCTGTTGTGTGCTAATAACAGTATGAATGGGACTGCTCATGTAAACCCCTCGTGGAGGTCTTGAGTGTAGTCCGTAGGGAAATAGGTAGTTAAATAATAATATTAAGCAGTAGTTAGGCATAACAATTAGGACATTATAAACAGTTAGGTTAGGTTAAAATTAATAGTTTAATTAGGTGCTAGTTAGTTTAGTAGTTATAGTTAGTGTCAGTAGTTTTAGTTATAGTAATCATAGTTAGTACCAATAACAGCGGTTAATATTGTAGTGTTAGTTAGCTTTGTTAATAATTGTTAGTTGCCATTAGCATGTGAAATCCGGTTGTAGATTGACCCCCAGAAGCCTGCGTAAGTCACCCGGTTCAGGGTGCAGGTCCTCTGCAAGAAAGGGGTAATTTACCATTGTCCAGTTAGACCTCTAGGCCCAGGTTAAGAGGGTTGGTAACCTCATTTGCATAATTGCGATAATATGTTCTAGGTACCCAATGGTAGGTTACCAACCCAGGTTAGGGTTATAATTGTCGTTATTAAGTTTAGTTAGGCATGTAGGGTATGAAATAGGCCTCAGTTAGTGTCAGGTAGTCTGTAGCAAATAATAATCAGTAGTAATCGGTAATATGTAACAGTATCCTGTCTAGTGGCCAGATTTGGGCCTTAATTGAGTATTAATCGTGAGTTACAACAAATAGGTTACTCTTCATATACTGGGCAATACGTAGTAATTAGATTAGGTCAGTCTTAGAGTTGGGACCGGTTCCACTAGAACCGGTTGGAACCGGAACCGAACCGGAACCGGAACCGGAACCGGAACCGGTAGGATTTGGAACCGGCCGGTTCCACTCTTAAAAATGGACTTGAACTAATTTTTTGCAGGAGTTTAAATTTTGCAAATGCTGGATTTTGTTTTTGTGGTTGCCATTCACTGTTGCCATTCATATTGTCTTTTTCAAGCTAGTGACTGAAATTGAAACTTAAAATCTAGTTTGAACTGAAACTAAACAAATTTAGACCTGAAGGCGAAATATGTAAGATAAGACTGATAATAATTAAGAGTTTCAAACTAAACGTGAAATGAAGGTACAATTATTGGAACTGAAACTGAAGCTGACATTCCATAGAATAAATTTAGACCCTAAACTGAAAACGACAGCTTCAGCTTCCACTGAAGGTGACACAAACTCACCGCTTCCCCTTTTCATCGAGGCACGTTTCAGGTTTCACTGAAGCCGAGGCATAGAATTAAGAGAAATTTCAAATGTTTCTTTGAATCAACACTAATGACATTATCCCGTCTGTTAAGACAAAAATTAAATGTTAAACATACTTGAAAAATTAGGAACATGTATTGTAAGGGAAAATTTCTGCTTCCTTTATTCCGGAAGGAATTTCGTAATTTTTTGTTTTCATGCTTCTGATTTTTCAAATTTTGTTAAGTAATTTTGTGTGTATTACAAAATGCAGTTGTGAAAATGTCTCTAAATTAATTTTAACAAATTTTTGAAATTTTCTGTTCTAAAATTCCAATTGTAATTGATGAAAGACGGGCACTTTCGTTCAGACGTGAACGATACATCGCCGAATGAAAACTTTAAGCAGCTTACATATTTGAATATTAACCTCATAGAAACTTTAAGCAGCTTACATATTTGAATATTAACCTCATGAGAGCTGGATGGGATGTAGTCGGAAATTGAGTATATCTTCTCAAAAAATTGGTAGATGGAAGGTGGTGTTGTCAGCACGCAAGATTTAAGCAACATTTTTTAAAAAAATAGTAAATTTTAGAGGAGTAGAAAACTTCGAAAGTTGAGTACTTATTTTCTTATTTTTAAGCTATCGGCAACGGAGACGAAAGTCAATCAAAGTTCAAATAATGGAACAGCATGTAGAAGTATCTGTTAGCTATTTTGTGTAATCAAGCGACTGTACATTTCCTCGTTGAATATAACTTTAATATATATGTTCTTCTTTCCAATTTGGCTTTCAGCTTTTAAATATTTTAAATGCATTTATATGTTTTGGAAACTATTTGCTTCTGACACTATACTCTTTTTAAAGAAATAAAAATTTACGCTCCAGTATATATCAATTCTCAGCATGTTTTACTGAAACGTTGTGCAGTTTACAAGATTCTGTTCAGAAGGCGCTATCTGCTTTTAGATTCACAGTAGAATCTTACCGTGAATTATCGAAACAATTTGCTCGACCATACTAAAGTTTTAATTTTTTTACAAGTTTTAGTGTATGTTGTGCATATAGTAACAGCATTTGTAATGGAGCAAATTCAAGGTAAGGCAAAAACTTTAAAATTCTAAGTAAACAAGAACGTTTAACCCAGTTGGTTATTATCGCATTACCTATTCCAATTGTTTTGCAGTATTGCTTTATAATTTTGATTGTATAACCCTTGCTGGGGGCCTGCATCCAATATTAAATAATGTTAAAATGAAACTACGAATTTTGTACTTGGAACCGGGAACCGGAAGCTAGAACCGGAACCGGAACCGGAACCGGAACCGGAACCGGAACCGGTACTGTAGAACCGGAACCGGAACCGGTTTTGAAAATTGGAACCGATCCCAACTCTAGTCAGTCTAGCTATAGTTTAGGTCTGTAATAGATGCTGAGTAGTGCCTACGTGACTCCATGCCCGTGAGAGGCTCGGCTAGAGCCTCATTTGCATATTCAGCCAAGTAGGCCGGAACGGCCCAAGCTTGGCCCTCTTCGCTCGTGTGTCCTTCAAAAACGTCAATTTTCATCCGTTTTCAACCTAAAAGTATAAAATAACGCATTACACATTACACAATACACAATTCGGGTCTTGAACCCGCACGTGAAAGCCAATCGGTCCGGACAATAGTTGCTGGGGTTTTAATCCCCACCACCTCTGTTTCTAATGGGTTTTAACCCATTTGATTCAGGTAGCCATCCGATCTGCTCCGAGCGTGAGGAATCCTGCTGCTAGAATCGTGTCTGAATATTATCCAGTTGGAGATCACTGTGTGACGATCTGTCAGTTCCTGTTGTCCAGTCGTGTTCAGTTGTCGTTGGATCCGGAAAGAGATCCTTTAGCCTGTGTTTTGATCCAGTCCTCCTGCTTGTGTTGTCTCGTGGAATCACTGATTAGGTACATATTGGACCTACCTTTTGGCACAGAGCCAGTTCGTGTGGAGCAGACGCGGTGAAAGCTACCTGACCTAGTCCTTTGGGAAAACCTAGTCGTGCAAAACCTAAAAGCCTAATTTCTTGTTCTTTAACCGAAAAGCTATGTTCAGTGAAAGTGGTACCGCGTACGTCCTGATCCTTACCACCGGGATTGCCATCTGAAACAATTGACAATCTAGTTCAGTATCCTGTGTTAACTTTGAGATAATTATCTGAGGAAGCCGATCCGACCTTTCCGACAATAACCGACACTCTCCTAGCCCGTAACTGTCATTATCCATTTCAGAGACCGGAACCCTTCTCGAAATTCAGTTATTCTGGGCAGTCAATTATACGGAGACGCCAGAGCAAAGCCAACCTCGCTCCCACTCGATTCGGATTATAAACAGTTGTTAATTAGTATACCTTGTGTGTGTGGTCCCAAGAGTTATTGTAAGGGACAGAGTCACAGTAGAGGCCAGCACAGAGCCTAAGAGTTGAGTTGAGAGAAAGCATATAGGATACCGGGTTAATCAACCTATACCAGCACTAGAGTGGGTATATAAACCTGAAGACTGTACTGTAACGACCCCGAAACCGGATAATTAGCCCTAACCAAGAAAGTACCAGTCAATCTAAAGCTAAAAGGCAATTCTGGCAGACAGTATCGTGTATTACTGTTGATTGTAAAACCATACCTGTAGTGAATTATTGTCTGCTGGAATTCAGTAATTCTGTGTGTGCTATTTGTAACAATAAATAATTATCTTTTCAGCTGCTTCGGCTTTCGCGTATATTTCAGAGATCCCCAACTCTATCCGCATTGAGGTTAGAGTTGAACTGACAGTCGCCCATAGAGACTATAAATCCCAATTCCCCTGCCTAAAACGAACTCACCCCGTTAGACCCCATTTCAGGTCAGCTATTGTGCCCTGGTTGTCAGCATACCACTACAGCCGGAGCATCAATCTAAGCGAAGATCCATCTTTGCGTGCCGACCTTGACTCGTGCCTTGGATCCTGATCAGATCTAGTCTAGTCTAGCCTAGTCTATTCTAGAAGCCCTAACCAACTGCAGACGACCCCGAATCAAGCAAAAGTTTATTGGAGACTCGACCCCCTCCAATACACAGAGAAATCCAGTCCAGATCTGACAGAGTCCATTACAATTGTAATAAAACTTATTGTGTCGAAAACAAATTGTGTCGAATTGTGAACTAAATTCAACAAATACAATAAACCGAAATAACCTGTACATCTTGCATTTGCATTTTATAACGTTCAATGACTGAAACCTGGCTAGGATCAATTGAACATTATCCTCGTCTACCCCTTTGGGGGGATAAAGTTAATTTAGTGTAAGATGAAGTTGTTAGATTGAGCTAACGAAAAGCTGTACAAAAATTAATCTCAGATTCGTGTTCAACGCTTCTGAAACCCACTGGAACCAACATTTGAGCAAAAATGGTGACAAACTTTTTCGATCCCGTTTGTCTTCCCCTGAAACTCAAGAATTTAATTTTTTAAATTTTTAAAAGATTGATTGAAAGTGCGCACAATCGCATTCTCACCAAATTTTGAAGATAATAAATCAATAATAGACAGATTAAAACTTAAAATTGATGAAAATATTAAAAATTGTCGAATTAACCTTGAATTTGCCTTTATTTCTAGACGTCTTCCAGTTGGGGAGGGGGTGGGTGATAAAGTGCAACTAGGGCTTTGGGGGGGATAAAGTTTAATACTAGTTCTTCCAAACATTTTTCTTGCTTTCTTAACCAATTATTATTGCTATTTTACTATGTAAAAATCTAAACTTTGCTTGCTTTCGTTTTTGGTGTATTTCCTTGTGAGGGCGATCTCAAGTATATATGGATATTTAAATTCTAAAGGCCTTCTCAAAAGAGTATAGAGGAGTTTATGGAGTTAAGTGCAACTGGATTTTGATAGTAAAGAGAAAAAGAAGTTAAAACTAGTGTTGGGATTGGCCGACAATTTCCATGGTTGGCTTGGCTTGGCTTGGCCGGAGTTTGAAGTTGGCCGGCCAATGGCCAACGGCCAATTGGCTGGCCATTGGCCGTTGGCCGAAGCCGGCCAACGGCCAACTGGTTGGCCGTTGGCCGCTCGTTGGCCGTTGGCTGTTTCTTGGACTTAAGCTATTGGTTGGCCATTCTTTAGCTATTTGTCAACGTTGGCGAGCTGGAATTTACTATTTTTATTCGTCTACCGTGCTTAATTAATTAGGCGTCAACCTAATTAAACTTTATTTCAATAGTACAATTTACAATTTACAATATTTGTAAAATAGTTTTTCCAAACATTTAGCTCCAACCCGCGATAATTCTGTTTTAATTTTGCTGGAGGACCGCAATAAAGTGATGAGACGTTCAACGCCAGACAAATTTAAAAACTACGTTGTTAGCACACTTAAAATTTGCATGCAATTAGCAAATTTAATTGTAAAATAACGCTAATAACGATAAAAATTGTCAACACCTAAGTGAAAATCTGTAGTACTGTATCTAATGTAACGTTTATACAGCAACATGTTTACGATATAATGCAGCAAAATTAAATTTTTCAACTCAGTTAACGCACAAGATCAGTAAATTTGAGCTTGGCCTGCACTCGGCCATTGGCCAGCCAACGGCCAACGGCCAGCCAATTGGCCGTTGGCCGGCCAACGGCCAATGGCCAGCCAAGCCAACTGGCCGAGATTTTCTCGGCCAACGGCCAATGGCTTGGCCGGCCAATGGCCGGCCATTGGCCAGCCATTGGCCGCACTGGCCAATGCACAACACTAGTAAAACTTCAATGTAAATTTTAGCTCAAACATTGTTTGACTGACATTGATAAATTCATAGTTCATACAGACAAATGAAAGTAAATTCACAAATATCTTTAAAAAACAAACTTTCATTCATGGAGTTATAACAAACTACAAAGCACTGGTCAATTTTAATCAATTAATTTTATTTATTGCGAAACTTGTGACTTGTCATAGCCATTTTTGTTATT
Organism: Trissonchulus latispiculum; assembly: GCA_030248195.1. NCBI lineage: Eukaryota > Metazoa > Nematoda > Enoplea > Enoplida > Ironidae > Trissonchulus > Trissonchulus latispiculum. The sequence continues at coordinate 6,875 of JASAND010008493.1, forward strand.
ATTTTTGTTGTGCTAGCTTAGCTACGATACCAGTCGAAAAATCCATTTATTTACCCTCAGATGTGAAAGCTAAAGTTTAAAAAAAGCATCATCGCATTGTTTCAAGTTATGTTTCGATGTTGCTGCATTTTACAATTTCGAAACTAAAGCCAGAGCTTATCTAAAACCTCGGTTGCAGTTATTATTGTTAATAACTATGAAATGCTGCCGGTGCAAATTTTCCCCACCGGTGCAAAACTTCCGTGGGGAAGAATTGCACCGGTGCAAATCTTCCGGGGGGAAGTTTTGCACGGGGGGGGAGGATTTGCACCGTGACACCGCTGAGAGTGTACTTATTCTGGTAGGATTCTCTGAAATTGGAATGAAAATTTTTCGCCAAAGAGCGTTGGCTCGGAAATGGAGGCGGAAGTCTGCAAAATCCACCCGACGCATTTTTGTACATGCTATTGTACGACCAAAATTGTGCATTCAATCGGTCGTTTATTGCAAACTCGCCTTTAGAGCAAACTCCAACAATGTATTCTTTTTAAAATCAGATTTGGAAAGAAAAATAAAAAAGAACTGAAATTTAGAATAACCAGTGTACACGGAAATTATTACTCCCGTAAATTCTTACTCCCCAGTAATAAATTCCTAGTAATTTCCCAGGAAATCTTTACTCCCCTTAGGAAATTTTTACTCCTCTAAAATAAGGAAAAATAGACACTTTAAATTACACAGCTTTGTTAAAGTTTCTACAAAAACCAAGAAAAATGACCCTCGGCAATACTGCGAAAAATGGTTGTGTGAAATATTGCTGTTTGATTGAGGAAGTTCAGAGAAATCCTTGTTTAAAACAAAGTGATTGCAGTTTTTGAAAAATCGGAAGAAAATCGGTAACAACTTTAGCTAGACTGGCGTAAACATGTTCATTTTTACACAAAATATGTACTTTTGGACGGTTATAATTGGGGTATACCGTTGTCGAATGTTGTAGTATGCTGCAGGAATTGACAAAAATCTGAAAATTTGGAAATCCCTGATTTTTTACTTCAATAATCTTAAATCTCGTTTATCTCTCGGAATGTTAAAGATAAAAAATTGGCCCAAGGGTAAAGTTATACAGTTTGACAAGCTCTTTCGATTGCATATGGTTTTGGCTAACTTCAAACAACCCTATAAAACTTATTCGGCAAAAATCGAAAATTTTTAAATTTTCAAACAAAGACTCGGAAAGTGTTTCTAAAGTGCTCCGAACCAGTCCGAAGTAGTGTATCCTGAAAGTTTCAGACATTTTGGAATACATTCGCGAAAGCAATCACCCAAAATACGGGAAACAATACAACCACTTTAAGGTGGTGATTCCCTTTGGTCACACAAAGTTTGCACCATTATATATTACTCATTACGCACTAAAAAATTTTTTAATACATTTTAGAAGAAGTATAATTTTCCAGATTTTTTGCAGACTCAAGTGTATTTTTTCGCGAGACATCGATTATATCTTTCGATACCTCCATCAAATAGCTCGGGACTATTTTTTATTTATTGTGAAATCGCTCTTCGTTATAGATAAATAAGCTGAAATGTGTGCGCAAGCTGTATTTTGCCTACTTTTTCCAAATTTGTCAAGCGATTGCTGTAGTTAGAAAGCAGCAATCGGGGCGACTAAAAAACGTCCCTGGGTATATTTGTGCAGAACACTGCAGGATTAGGTTGATAAAACTGTGTCAATCCAAGGCACAGCTTATCAATCAACCTAGGTATTAATAGCAGTATTACTGGGTGAGTAAAAATTCAAAGGGAAAATATTACTGGGGGAGTAAAAATTCAAAGGGAAATTGTTACTGAAAAATAAGGGAGGGGAAAGGGAAAGGGTGGGGGAGTAAAAATTTCCTAGCGGGAGTAAAAATTTTCTAGGAAATTATTACTAGGGGAGTAATAATTTACGGAGAGTAATAATTTACTGTTACACCGGCATATCGGGATTGAATTACGGAAAATATTTAATATTAGTTAATATTAGTTAATATTAAATTTCTCCAAAATTTTAGCGCATTCAAAATTTTGTTTCCATGATCGACTAGAGTTGTTCCTGCTGCATGTTTTGCATCTGCAATTGAATTGTATGGTATTATTTGAAAGCTATTGATGAGTTAGAACCAATACTTGAAAATGTACCAATTTCTCGGAATTCACTGTTTAAGGGAAACTTTTGTGAATTCACTGTTTAAGGGAAACTTTTGTGAATTCCGGGAAGAGGGCGCATTTCTGAGATCTAGTTGTGTTACGCATGTTGTTCAGCTCTTCAAGACCTTTCGAATGAGATGAGACGTTTGATCAAGAGTATTGTCATATACTAGGAAATGGATATATATATGTATATATATATATATATATATATACATCATATACATATACACATCATATACATATATAACGCAATTGAAGTGCCTACATTGAAATTTAAAATTATGGTCGGATCGGATCGGATCGGCCCGATCCGGGAGTGGATCGGATCGGATCGGATCGGATCGCCGGTCAATTGGCGGATCGGATCGGTAGGTGATTTTGGCTGCCGATCCGATCCGATCCACATCACTACTTCAAACTGTTTAACTTTGGAAATCGCAATTTAAACTGTTAATTTCAAAAGTTTATGCTCAGAATTAATGTTGAATCTCAATTCATTGACGTAATTTTTGCGATTACAACATAGAAACTTCAAACTGAATTTCAATAAAAAATTTGGAATTTTTTGAAATTTAGCACTTTCTGAAAGAATAAAAAATTTCGCGGGGCGGGCCGGGCGGGCCGAAGAATTTGACGGGCCGGGCCGAGCGGGCCGAAACCTTTCACGGGCCGGGCGGGCCGAGAAAAATTTGTCACGGGCCGGGCCTGGCCGGGCCGCAAAAGTTCGGCCCGTGCAGGTCTCTAGTAGCCACTATACCAGAGTTGGTCGCGGGCCGCGGGTACCCACGGGGCTGGGCGGGTATCACCAAATTTCAATACCCGCACTACCCGCGCGGGTATCTGCGCGGGCCTAACCTAAAAATTTTAACTATTTTTGTCTAAAACTAAGTGAAATTTACTAGTTAAACAGAACATACTGCATTTGTATTTTAACCTCTGATTTAGTTTTGAAAGTCTTATGAACTGTAATAGTGCGTCTGTGCTGCTTTGCTTAAAAGAACGGGCCAGTCATCTCGGCTTCGGGCTTCGGGACGACTCATATACATATTCAGCGATTTCAAACCCGATAAATCTTAAATGTTATATATATATATATATATATATATAAACTTAAATTATATACGTACTATAAGATTTTCGGTTTTCTTATCCAACACAGTTCCTGAGTCTGCAAGGTTTAGAGACGTTTCGTTTGCTTTATAAACCTAGAAATGTATTAATTTAGTTGAATCTAGTTGAATGAGTTTTCGCGAATATTTATTTAGTTTTTAATATTAATCTGTTGCCGGATTGTAGATAGAAATATTCTTGTTTATGATTAAAAATAGGCCACTACGAACTGTCAATATATAGGCACAGGAACAGCGACAAAGTAACCAGGAACGGGAACATGTACAGGAACAAAACAGTGGTCTGCTTTTTGGAAGCATAATTTTAGGAATAGGAGCAAAAACCGGTTCTAACAAGAACAGAAATCGAGACCTATGTTTACGAACCAGATCCAGAAGGTAATCCATTTTCAGGAGCAGGACCCAAAACAGTGGTTTGTTTGCAGCAACCACAATTCCAGATTAATTTCAGTAACAGGAACGGGAGTCTTATTTCAAACAGCGGTCTATTTTAAACCCATAATTTCCAATGTATAGAAATCTTATTTGTTAAGCTAAATCCGCATATTAAGAAAAGTAATAGTGACATTACAAGGTAATATCAAAGCAGTTCATGTGGAGATCTTGTGGCCCCTCTTATGATCTTTTTAATTTCATGTTTCGGTTCCTGAAGGTTATCCGACTTCGTTCCTGCTCTTGTTCCTGAAATCATATTCCTTCCGTTCCTGTTCCTATTTCTGTTGCTGTTCCAAGTTTGAGATGCCACCTTAAAATATCAAACTTTTTGGAAAGTCATTAAGAATGATGCTTTTTGTTTTTCGTTCATTTCTTTTAATTTTTAAAACATCTGATGCACTATTTGTTTGCAAAGCATTTTTACTATATTGTTTCAGAGTATATTTCGCACTAAGAAAGTTAACGATAAAATAGAAAAACCTAATAAAATCAAAATTCCCGTTTTAATTTAGTTTTCCACATGAGAGGGGCGAAAAAATTTGCGGGTATGTTGCGGGTATCACTTGCGTGCGGGCTGCGGGGAGGGGCGGGGCGGGTACCCTTGTGCGGGCCGCGGGCCGGGGCAGGTAGCAAAAATTCGGCCCGCGACCAACTCTGCACTATACAGCAACCATAAGCCCCCAGATACCAGCACTAGTACAGCTCAATTCTAACTTCCATTATGTATAATTAGTCATCTTAAAACAAGGCCATTGAAAACCCGGAAATCAAATTTTGCTTGTATACTTGAAATTGCTTCAAAATTTATTGAAAAATTGTCATTTAATGTGTAAAAAAGCGGCTCGGTCCGCGACCTGCCGCCACCGTCCCGCGGACCGGAGGCTTAGAGGTAGTCCAATGACCCGGCCCCAGCCATCTATTTTTGATGACAGATCCTGTAGGGCCAGTTCAGATTCAGAGAGCAGAGCTACATCGTCGGCCTACTCCAGGTCGGCCAACTGCATGTTTTCAGCCACAAAAACTCCATCGGTCTCGCCAACCGCTTGCTGCATCACCCAATCTACAGCTCGTAAGATTGGGGACAGAATATCACCTTGACGGACACCAGTGGATATCTTGAATTCCGATGTAAAGGACCCATTCACCCTTACGCGACAGACTTGAGGAGTTGTACATGTCACGTATGATATCAACCAGGGTTTCAGGGATACCGCAGTTGTGGAGAAGAGTCCAAAGGCTATTCCGATCGACGCTGTCGAAAGCTGCTTTAAAATCTAGGAACACGACCCCGGTGTCCCGCTGGTGCGTTTTACGTCGGTGCAGGATTTGACGCAGAGCAAATATTTGCTCAGTCGTACTCTGCTTTGTCTGAATCCTGCCTGCTGCTCCCTGGTTAGGTAAAAGGTAAAGGTAAAGGTAAAGTGACCCCTGGAGAGAACTCCAACCTACAGAAGGTTATAGGGTGCCGGTGCTTATCTCCGGATTCACAGCCCGAAGCCAGGGGCGACAACTCTAAGTTGACTACATCTGTGGAAGGGGGGCCAGCCCTTCATCAGGCATTACGCCAGAACACAGACTCCTGTTACCTTCCCACCGCAGTGGTACCCATTTAAAGCCGTTTAAGTAGAACTGCTTTCATAAAAACTACTTAGTTTAAGTAGTTTAAGTAGACCGCTTAAGGTGGTGATTCCTTTTGGGCACATATTGTTCTTTGGCGGCGTAAATCAAGATGAAATTTGATGAAACTTTCCGAAATAAGTTCTTTTAGCGTTCTAACACCCTCCGCGCAATCCCGGTTCAAAAATTCGAGATTTCCGGTCAGAGTGGTTTTCCCCAATTTCTGAACGCTAGGCAGCTGCTATACAGTTATGACTATATTCATTCGAAAGATCTCATCGAGCTTCACATTTTTGCTTTTTAAAGCAAGTTTCTAGCTTTCCTCTGCTATGAGATATAGCCGATTTTCTTGTTTTGGCGTCGAAAACTTGTCAGTTTTGCAGAAATCAAATAATCCAACATTTCTTGAACTACGCAAGCCGTAAAATCAAACTAAGGGCGTCGATCTGAAGGTCTCACAGGGGCAAATTATCCGACGCATGATCGTCTTCCAACTGCTATCCTGTAGGCTGCTATCATAAAAAATGTAGTTTTTGCAAAAACACGACCAATTTTTTTCCAAAGATTGTGGAGCATTCACCATGCAAGTTGGAGGGCTGCTACTGAACAAATGTGTTCTGCACAAATATACCCAGGGACGATTTTTTAGTTGTCCCGATTGCTGCTTTCTAGCTAAAGTAATCGCTTGACAAATTTGGAAAAAGTAGGCAAAATACAGGTTACACACACATTTCAGCTTATTTCTCTATAACGAAGAGCGATTTCACAATAAATAAAAAATCGTCCCCAGCTATTTGATGGAGGTATCGAATGATATAACCGATGTCTCGCGAAAAAATTTACTTGAGTCTGCAAAAATTCTGGAAAATTATACTTCTTCTAAAATGTATTAAAAATATTTTAGAAAGGCAACATTAATTTCGTGTCATGCATTAAAAAGAGAAAATGTTAAGCTACATTTTGATATAAAAATGGCTTCTTAACTCCAAGTAATGAATGAGTAATAACGATGCAAACTTTATGTGACCAAAGGGAATCACCACCTTAAATGCAGTTCAAAATCAGTCATTTTTAAGCTCCGTAGATTTACGGGGCTTAAACGACTTAAGGTGGTGATTCCCTTTGGTCACGTAAAGTTTGCAGCATTATTACTCATTCATTACTTGGAGTTAAGAAGCCATTTTTATAGCAAAATGTAGCTAGACATTTTCTCTTTTTAATGCACGCCACGAAACTAATGTTGCTTTTCTAAAATATTTTTAACACATTTTAGAAGAAGTATAATTTTCCAGAATTTTTGCAGACTCAAGTAATTTTTTTCGCGAGACATCGGTTATATCATTCGATACCTCCATCAAATAGCTGGGGACGATTTTTTATTTATTGTGAAATCGCTCTTCGTTATAGAGAAATAAGCTGTAATGTGTGCGAAACCTGTATTTTGCCTACTTTTTCCAAATTTGTCAAGCGATTACTTTAGCTAGAAAGCAGTAATCGGGGCAACTAAAAAATCGTCCCTGGGTATATTTGTGCAGAACACATTTGTTCAGTAGCAGCCCTCCAACTTGCATGGTGAATGCTCCACAATCTTTGGAAAAAATTGGTCGTGTTTTTGCAAAAACTACATTTTTTATGACAGCAGCCGACAGGGTAGCAGTTGGAAGGCGATCATGCGTCGGATAATTTGTCCCTGTGAGACCTTCAGATCGACGCCCTTAGTTTGATTTTACGGCTTGCGTAGTTAAGAAATGTTGGATTATTTGATTTCTGCAAAAATGACAAGTTTTCGATGCCAAAACAAGAAAATCGGCTATATCTCACGGTAGAGAAAAGCTAGAAACTTGCTTTAAAGAGCAAAAATGTGAAGCTCAATGAGGTCTTTCCAATGAATACAGTCATAGCTGTATAGCCGCTGCCAAACGTTCAGAAATTGGAAAAAACCACTCTGACCGGAAATCTCGAATTTTTGAATCGGGATTGCGTGGAGGGTGTTAGAACGCTAAAAGAACTTATGTCGGAAGGTTTCATCAAATTTCACCTTGATTTACGCCACCAAATTACAATATGTGCGCAAAAGGAATCACCACCTTAAGGGAGCGCTTCCATTACCGGGACCGGCTCTCCTGCATTCAATTCTCAACCAATCTCTTTCAAATTTTCAGCAACGATAGTTGGTGTTAAGTACTAGTAATTTGCTGAGTTTGAAAAATTTATTGCTTGGCTTGCAACTTACACAAGAGGGATAATTTTAAATTTTCAAAATGGTGTCACTCATTAACGGCTAAATAAAAGTAGCTCAAATTTTGCACAAATCTATAAACGGACCTAATGCAGGGGCACTTTTTTCATTTTTTTGATTTGTGCAATTTTGAGTATTTTATAAATGTTCAAAAACTTTAGAAGTCGATATCTCACGGAATTTAAGGTTTAAAAAAATGAAAAAAGTGCCACTGCGTACCTCTTTAATAAACGTACATGCAAAATTTGAGCAACTTTGGTCGAAGCATTTATGAGAAAGTTAAATTGGAAAATTTCGCACTAATTGCTTTTGTTTTGCACATATATTATGATTTTAGTAAGTTGCATAGTGCATTTTATAAAATAATAAACAAATCCAACACAAAAGCAACATGAAATATCCTTTAGAATTCATTTTCGAACTGTTAGTTTTTACTTTGCTAAACGAAATGAGAATGGTCAACGTAAATTTACCAATTATTCAACCGCCTGTAACTTTTGATAGAAACCACGTGCAGAAGTGATATGCACATCGTTGTAAAGCTCTTTTTATGCTCTTTCACATAGTGCATTCGAATTAATCGTTTGGGGCTTTAATAAAATTTCGATTTTTAAGCCATAATGGCAGCTAGCCAAGCAGATGGTCTCAATTACTGAAATTTTGTCAAAACATGCCCCGCCAACCAAAGTAACTTCAGTTGGGATTTCTTTAAAATTGAGCAATCGGTCCAAATTTTACATCAATAATCCCGATAATGGAAGCGCCCCCTTAAACGAAAAGATTACTATTATGTGAACATTAAAGCTTCATAGCGTACACAATGTTGGGAGTTGTGAAGCCGTTTTTACATCGTTCGAAAGCTCTGATCGAGTACTTTAATTCTACAATACCGGTACAAGCGTAACTATTTTTTAAAATCCATTAATACTTCAAACACTAAATTTTTTGTCTAATTTTAGCTTGTATCAGCTTCTAAATAAAAAAGAAGCCTTCTAAATGAACAAAGCAAAGCTTGATTTGCTTGAAAATGTTGTCCCAATTGAGAACCAATTGTTTTTTTACACAATTAACAAGCTTAAGATAATTTTGACTCAATGGCAATACTCTAGCGCTTGCTCTGGCTCTAGCACACAACAATTTTAGCATGACTAAAATTTTTTTGACATTTATAAGTAGCAATTACAGGTAGCTTATCGTGGTGATTCCTTTTGGCGACATCAACTTTGAACCATTAGTATTCATTTAATTCTGGGAGCGAAGAAGCCATCTTACATCAAAATGTGGCTGAACATTTTTAACTATGCAATGAAATTAATATTAATATTATTAATATTAATTAATTTTAATAATTAATTTAATTATACTAATGATTTTTTGAAGAAGTGAAGTTTGAGATTTTTTACCGGCTAAAGTAATTTTTTGCCGAGACATCTTTACATCATTCGATACGTCTGTCCAGTAGCTGGTGGACCATTTCTTAGTTATTATGAACTCATTTTGTGAAACCAATTTCTACTTAAACGACTTAACTTAAGTCGTTTAAGTAGACCCCCTTTCACAAAAAACTAGCTACTTAAACTTTAAGTAAAGTGCCGTTTCACAAATACAGGTCTACTTAAACTTTCAGCGACTTAAACTTTAAGCCGTTTAAGTAGAACTGCTTTCATAAAAACTACTTAGTTTAAGTAGTTTAAGTAGGCCGCTTAAATGCAGTTCAAAATCAGTCATTTTTAAGCTCCGTTGATTTTCGGGGCTTAAACGACTTAAACGAAAAGATTACTATTATGTGAACATTAAAGCTTCATAGCGTACGCAATGTTGGGAGTTGTGAAGCCGTTTTTACATCGTTCGAAAGCTCTCATCGAGTACTTTGATTCTACAATATCGTTGCAAACGTAAATATTTTCGAAAATCCGTTAATACTTCAAATAGTAAATTATTTGTCTAATTTTAGCTTGTATCAGCTCCTAAATGAAAAAGAATCCTTCTAAATGAACTTGATTTGCTCAAACATGTTGTCAAAATTGAGAACCAATTGTTTTTACACAATTAACAAGTTTAATTACATAAGAACTTTTTGAGTTAATGGCAACACTCTAGCGCTTGCTCTGGCTCTAGCACATAATGGTTGCTTATCATAGTGATTCGTTTTAGCGACATCAACTTTGAACCATTAGTATTCATTTAATTCTGGGAGCTAAGAAGCCATCTTACATCAAAATGTAGTTGAACATTTTGTAAGTGTACAATAAAATGAATTTTGGTTGTGTATAATTTTAGAAGAAGTGAAGTTTATAAGAACTTTTACCGGCTGAAGTAATCTTTTGCCGAGACATCTTTTGTATCAATCGGTACCTCTGTCCAAGAGCTGGGGATCCCTTTTTAGTTATTATGAAGTAGCCTTTTGTAATAGAGAAATTGGCAAAATGTATGCATTGCCTGCAATTCTTAACTTTGACAAGCTGTCGCTTGGCTACGAGAGCAACCTTAATAGATAATTTGATTTCCACAAGTCTCGGGTGTTTGATGCCAAAATACGAATAATTTATGTAAAGGCGTGTCTGCTCACTGATTGGTCCACTTAAGCCCAGGACTTACTTATTGGTAATTTATTAGTAATTTTATTAGTTGCATCAACCTAATTATAGCTAAATACACTGCACAAGGGAAACAGCAATTTAAATGCTGACCCGTATCTTTTAAAGTGCACATTTGTTGTTGAAATTTAGTTAAATTTGCTACATCATTGTCGAAAACATAAAAAATTGGGTTTTTGAGAAATTAGCTTTAACTCGTCAGAACTTAAAATTTTGACGAAAATTTGACTAAAATTAACAGTTTTCTCAAAATATTGAGCTTGTTTGCTCGTTAAACTATTTCATAAAAGATAGCCATCGGGAAGACGTTTCTTTCGAAGCTGGAACCGGCCGCTTTTCTTTAGACTTCCGGCACTTGGAGAAATCCATGCTCAAAATTGTTTTCATGCATCCGCACGTCCAAATAGAACGGTTGGACTGACAGCTCTACTCTGCGTAATTGTAGCACGTACATTCCAAGCTTTAAGGTGATATCAAAATTATCGTTGAACTCCAAGAATTGAGTAATTTAGTCTTTCAAAGTTATATGATAATACCGGACCAGCACCTTTACACTACCATAGTGATGTTATTGTAACATTCGTTTCATTAAAAGTCGGCTTAAACGACTTAACTTAAACGGCTTAACTTAAAGTTCTTAAAAGTTCGTTTCATAAATAAATTACTTAAACTACTTAAACTACTTAAATTAAGTCGTTTAAGGTGGTGATTCCCTTTGGGCACATATTGTTTTTTAACGGCGTAAATCAAGATGAAATTTGATGAACCTTTCCGAAATAAGTTCTTTTAGCATTCTAACATCCTCCGCACAATCCCGCTTCGAAAATTCGAGATTTCCGGTCAGAGTGGTTTTTCCAAATTTCTGAACGTTTGGCAGCTGCTATACAGTTATGACTATATTCATTCGAAAGATCTCATTGAGCTTCACATTTTTGCTTTTTAAAGTAGGTTTCTAGCTTTTCTCTACCGTGAGATATAGCCGATGTTCTTGTTTTGGAGTCGAAAACTTGTCATTTTTGCAGAAATAAAATTGTCCAATTTTTCTTGAACTACGCAGGCCGTAAAATCAAACTAAGGGCGTCGATCTGAAGGTCTCACAGGGACAAATTATCCGACGCATGATCGTCTTCCAACTGCTATCCTGTAGGCTGCTATCATAAAAAATGTAGTTTTTGCCCGACACGACCAATTTTTTTCAAAGATTGTGGAGCATTCACCATGCAAGGTGGAGGGCTGCTACTGAACAAATGTGTTCAGCACAAATATACCCAGGGACGATTTTTTAGTTGCCCCGATTGCTGCTTTCTAGCTAAAATAATCGCTTGACTAAGTTGGAAAAAGTAGGCAAAATACAGGTTACGCACACATTTCAGCTTATTTCTCTATAACGAAGAGCGAATTCACAATAAATAAAAAATCGTCCCCAGCTATTTGATGTAGGTATCGAATGATATAACCGATGTCTCGCGAAAAAATTTACTCGAGTCTGCAAAAATTCTGGAAAATTATACTTCTTCTAAAATGTGTTAAAAATATTTTATAAAAGCAACATTAGTTCCGTGGCATGCATTAAAAGAGAAAATGTCAAGCTACATTTTGATATAAAATGGCTTCTTAACTCCAAGTAATGAACGAGTAATAATGGTGCAAACTTTTGTGACCAAAGGGAATCACCACCTTAAGTTAAGTCGTTTAAGCCGCTAAGCCGTTTAAGTAGTTTAAGTAGTTTAAGCCGTTTATTTGTGAAACGAATTTTTTAAGAAGTTTAAGTAGGTTAAGTTAAGCCGTTTAAGTTAAGTAGTTTAAGTTTTTTGTGAAACGACCCACAGACTCCTGTTAGCTTCCCACCGCAGTGGTACCCATTTACCGACCTGTTAAGGATAGACAGTGGAGCCCACGACGAACCGATATGTGCTTAGTCCCTTGCTCAAGGGGATTTGCGAAAGCCCTGTGGCAGCAGGGGTTCGAACCTAGAACCGTAAGATCTTTAGTCGAACACCTTACCACTCGGCCATTGCGGCACCAATCGGTTGGCGACAGATGCAGACCAGAACGACTAGAGACAGGATTTTGCCGGCAATAGAAAGGACAGATATACCACGGTAACTCTCGCAGTTTTTTCTATCCCCTTTCTTGAACACAGGCACCACTATTGCTTTTTGGCATTTCACCGGAGAGTGTCTATGACGCCAGATTTTTGCAACAGCTTCACCAGATAAGGAGCGATATCGTCAGCTGCATATATGAATAGTTCCGAGCTCAATCTATCTTCCCCAGCAGCCTTGTTAGGTTTCAGTTTCTTGATGGCTATATATATATATACTACAATGGACATACTACCAATGCTGTGCGCAGTGTTGACCTAGTGGTATCATCTGAGGTAGAGAAGGAGCTTGTGTCATTTAGTGCAGTCAGTGACAGATTCCTGGCAGCCTAGTCCAAATCTTGATCTGGGCATACATCAATAGTCGGATGTTATGCTCCCACAGAAGTATCCGATGACGACTCCAAGAATGATTTCTATGATCAGTTCCAGGATATAGTTGAAGATATCCCAAACTCTGACTTTCTCTTAGTCCTGGGTGATTTCAATGCTGAAATCGGGCGATATAGTACTGGTCTGTGCCGAGGCCTTTTTGGGTCTGGAACTTTAAATAACAATGGTACTAGGCTTATTTCGCTGGCCTGTGCAAATGACCTAGTGATCGGCAACAGTCTATTCAGGCATAAGTCTTCATATTTCCTTTCCTGGCGTAGTAATGTAGGAAACTCCAGAAAGCTGCTTGACTACGTACTGGTTCGACGAAGATGGAGATCAGCTCTAAATAATGTGAGAGCTGTCCGTGGAACATCACTCCCTTCAGATCATGAATTGATGGTCGCCAAACTGAAAATCAAACTGCTAGCTGCCCCAAAAACCAAGAAACCCTCACTGTGCAATGTCGACAGCCTGAAGCATTCTGAAATCGTGCAGCAATACAGAATCGAAATCAGGAATAGATTCGAAATACTGTCGATGGAGGAAACTTCGACGAATACTGGGAAAAATGAAGGATTGCATAGCCAAGTCGGCTGATAAGATTCTTGGAAAAATACGTGGAAGAAGAAGAGTAGTTCACTGTCCACAGAATCTGCTAGGCTAGCTGCCGCCTGCCGGAACGAATCGGACCCTACTACCAAATCTATTCTGAAGAAACCTCTCCGGAAAAATCTTAAAATGGACAAGGAACAGAATTGGAACAAATTGGCCAGTTGCATGGAGCAAGCATGTGCTGCTGGTAGCTCTAGATCTCTATATAGCCTGTTCCTGGAAGCCACGGGGTGCAAACCGTCACTATGTGGTGCTGTGAGAGACCGTCATGGACAGCTTCTCCAGGACGAGAATCAGCGCCTAGAACGATGGAGACAGTATTTTGAAGATCTCCTGAACCGCCCTGTTCCAAACTGGAATCTGCCTGAAGCACATCCTCCAACACTCCAACCGACAGTTGCTGAGGATGTTCGTGCGAATCCCCCCACACTTGATGAGGTTCTGGCAGCCATCAAGAAACTGAAACCTAACAAGGCTGCTGGGGAAGATAGATTGAGCTCGGAACTATTCATATATGCAGCTGACGATATCGCTCCTTATCTGGTGAAGCTGTTGCAAAAATCTGGCGTCATAGACACTCTCCGGTGAAATGCCAAAAAGCAATAGTGGTGCCTGTGTTCAAGAAAGGGGATAGAAAAAACTGCGAGAGTTACCGTGGTATATCTGTCCTTTCTATTGCCGGCAAAATCCTGTCTCTAGTCGTTCTGGTCTGCATCTGTCGCTAACCGATTGGTGCCGCAATGGCCGAGTGGTAAGGTGTTCGACTAAAGATCTTACGGTTCTAGGTTCGAACCCCTGCTGCCACAGGGCTTTCGCAAATCCCCTTGAGCAAGGGACTAAGCACATATCGGTTCGCCGTGGGCTCCAGCCAACCCAGCTGTCTATCCTTAACAGGTCGGTAAATGGGTACCACTGCGGTGGGAAGCTAACAGGAGTCTGTGGGTCGTTTCACAAAAAACTTAAACTACTTAACTTAAACGGCTTAACTTAACCTACTTAAACTTCTTAAAATATTCTTTTCACAAATAAACGGCTTAAACTACTTAAACTACTTAAACGGCTTAGCGGCTTAAACGACTTAAATTAAACGACTTAATTTAAGTAGTTTAAGTAATTTATTTATGAAACGAACTTTTAAGAACTTTAAGTTAAGCCGTTTAAGTTAAGTCGTTTAAGCCGACTTTTAATGAAACGAATGTTACAATAACATCACTATGGTAGTGTAAAGGTGCTGGTCCGGTATCATCATATAACTTTGAAAGACTAAATTACTCAATTCTTGGAGTTCAACGATAATTTTGATATCACCTTAAAGCTTGGAATGTACGTGCTACAATTACGCAGAGTAGAGCTGTCAGTGGTCGAAGTCAGAACTCTTGTAGATATTATTATGAAAACTGATATGGTTGTAAATCAGTAAAGCCCGGTTCACACTGCACAAGGTTTAAGGTTTAATGTTTATGGTTTAAGGTTTAAGGTTTAAGGTTAAACTTGTTTATTTATGTTGAAGCGTTCACACTGGAAGGTTTAAGGTTTAAGGTTTTAGGTTTAAGGTTTAAGGGGGGCTACTTGGGTCGAAAGTTCAACCCTCACCGATTTGGCTCAAATTGTACCCATTGATACTCCCAAGGGCCCTACACAATCCATTGAAATTTGAGATGATTTCGTCCAGGAAGAAAAAAGTTACAGTCATTCAAAGTTTCCAATTCCTATAGAAAATGGCCCAGAATCGGAACTTTAAATTTTTCGATTCTGTCAACGATAACTCACTCAAATCAAAACCGTTCGGAACGTTATATAGCTCATTTTGAAGTTAAATACAATATCTAAAACTTGTCGAAGAGCTTTTTTTCAAATTTCGGCTTCAAACTTTTGTATTAATCGCTTCTGTGAGACAACCCCAAAAAATGGTCAAAATCTGACATTTTCGAAAATTTTCAAACTTTACAAATATGCACAATATCTACATCAATCGATAGCTTTTTTGAATTCTAAGAAACTTTTCTTCTTGGCACAATTCTCCATTTTGTAGCTATTTCAAGTTATCGGCCAAAAACCGTATCTTCGTGATTTTTCAATTCCTGTGTTTTTGGGGTTGTCTCACAGAAACAATTACTGCAAACGTTGGAAGCCGAAATTTGAGAAACGCTCTTCGACAAGTTTTAGATATTGTACTCGGCTTCAAAATGAGCTATAGAACGTTTCAAACGGTGTTGATTTGAATAAGTTATCGCTGTCAGAAAAGAAAAATCTAAAGTTCCGATTTTAGGCCATTTTCAATAGGAAATGCAAATTTTGAATGGCCGTAACTTTTTTATTCCTGGACGAAATCATCCCAAATTTCAATGGATTGTGTAGGGCCCTGGGGAGTATCAATAGGCACAATTTTTGGCAATAGGCAATTTTTGACCCAAGTAGCCGGCCCTCTTAAGGTTTAAGAAAGCCGAGTTAAAATATTTTAACTTTGTATTTAGGTTTAAGCTTCCTACGTATTATATATAGAAGGTTTAGTTAATAATTTTAGTTTTATACATTGTAGAATTCCTTACGTATGCACAGAACTAAAAAATTTTAAAATCCTTGAAGATTTGAATGCACACTGTCTAATATAAGAAACCACGTGATATTCAGACATTCCTTACACCTTGCTTAAACCTTAAACCTTAAACCTTAAACCCTAAACCTTAAACCCTAAACCTTAAACCTTAAACCTTAAACCTATGGCAGTGTGAACCGGGCTTAATACAAAGGGTATAGTTAGTTAGGCCTAGGCGATATGCTTAATTTGTCAAATTACAAACATAATGTAATGTGTGAGGTCAGGGAATAGAACCACAGCACCACCGCAAATTACGTGAGGACTGGCGGCGCAATGCAACACAAGCCCTGACTGCCCTCGAGAGTTTTGTCCAGGAGGCTCTCTTTTAACCCCGGGCAGTCCTCGCCAGGTTTGGGGGAGTATGAATTATTGAGGACGCCGGACCGACTGGCACCTGACTGAAAAAGGGAGATTGGACTGAAAACAAACTCAGAAGTACTCCGGGCTAACCCCAGGGCGTTTACCTAGAAGTTAGGATTAGCTCAACAGTAAGATTAAATTAAAGAAATTAAATTAGACAACTAACGACTTATTAGAAAGTACAAATAATGCGGAAGTATCTGGCATTAGGATGCAAACGGCCCCTGGTCTTTGCGACTTTATTTCAGCTCACATGTATAGCTGGTCAGCTGATACTTCGTATGAAGTTTAAGCTGCAATCGGAGCCAGCAGGTATAAATTACTATTAAATTCTAGTTTATTATTTCTAAGATTACTTTTAGATATATTTATCCTTGTCCGATTTCCAACTTTCCTGTCTGAGTACTCGGCCTACCCTCCGACTCCTTTCTGCAGCCAATTTTTTTCTTCCCTTTTGCCATTCCGAGGGGTGTAGTAGACTTCCGCCATCCTAGTCGCTGTTGATCTGCGGGGGGCGACTTCTGTTGGCAGGCACAACATTGGTTGCCCTGGGGGCGACTGAAATAACCGTACGTCAGGGGCCGATGTTATAAAGCGATTTAACCGGGATAAATCGCAAATCCGAGTTAGAAACCGGGTTATCAACCCTAACCCAATGTTATAAAAATAGAGTTAGTAAAACCGTGGTTTCGCTAATGGGGTTAGGGTTAGGTTTCGGGCTAACCCTTAACCCATTGTTATAACTAAACCTGAGTTTGAAACCGGGTTAAAATTTGGGTGAAATCCAGCAGATCTCAACCCTCCTCAGTGAGGAGGATTAGCAGTTAACCCGGATGAGATTGGGTGAAAAAACTAATTTAGAAATTTTTGAAAATTATGTGGAATACATTTTTCATATTGCTTTTCTTCGTGGTGACATTTACTGAACTTCATTTTTAGTACAGATTTATCATTTCCAGCTTTCATGAGAAGGGTTCAAAAATGAAGATTGGGGTTAAAAATGGGGTTAACCCCAAAAATAACCGGGTTAAATCCTTGCTAGCTGAGTTAGCTGATTGCATGAGCTGATTGGAGTTAAAATCAGGGTTAACTCTTAGGATAACCGGGTTAACTTAACCTAACCCGAGAAATTCTTTAACAGGGTTAACCCTAATACAGGGTTAACCCCAAGGGTTAACCTAACCCAAAAATTTCGGGATTAACCCCAAAATGGGCTTAACCTGGGGCCGATGTTATAAAGCGATTTAACCCGGTTTAATCGCTAACCCGGGTTAGAAAACGGGTTATCAACCCTAACCCAATGTTATAAAAATGGGGTTAGCGAAACCCGGGTTTCGCTGATGGGGTTAGGGTTAGGGTTAGGGCTAACCCTTAACCCAATGTTATAACCAAACCTGGGTTTCAAACCCGGGTTAAAATCTGGGTTAAATACGCCAAATCTCAACCCTCCTCAGTGAGGAGGGTTAGGAGTTAACCCGGATGAGATTGGATGAAAAAACTATTTTAAAAATTTTTGAAAATTAAGTGGAATACATTTTTAATATTGCTTTTCTTCGTGGCGGCATTTTCTGAACTTCATTTTTACTTCAAAGTTATCATTTCCAGCTTTCATGAAAAGGGTTCAAAAATGAAGATTGGGGTTAAAAATGGGGTTAACCCCAAAAATAACCGGTTTAAATCCTTGCTAGCTGAGTTAGCTGATTGTATGAGCTAATTGGGGTTAAAATCGGGGTTAACTCATAGGTAACCGGGTTAACTTAACCTAACCCGAAAAATGCTTTATAATACAGGGTTAACCCCAAGGGTTAACCTAACCCCAAAATTTCGGGGTTAACCCAAAAATGGACTTAACCCGGGTTAGCCTTAACCCCATTTTTATAACATCGGCCCCTGGATTAACCTTAACCCCATTTTTATAACATCGGCCCCAGAACTGCTTGGGGGTCAAGGTTTCTATCCTTGACCTTCGCCCCTCCGTCTCTTGTCCATCTTTCATAACGCACCGCGGAGGGCAGCATTCCATAGGTCTCAATGAGTGCCTGACAAATGCTGAGCACCTTGACAAAAATAATGCGGCAGACAAGTTAAGGAAATTAGGGAACAAATCAACTTACTCGCTACCAACAAGGGGGAGTATAGGCAAAAATAGAGGGTGAACACCAAGGAAGGGAGGATAAATGTGAGTTGAGTTAGCAATAAACGGGTTAAAGTCAAATGGGATGTTATACAAAATTTGGCCGAACCCAAACAAAATACAGAGATTTGGAACCCCTAAAGGTAGAAACCGCAACACGAGTCAAATTTGAAAACCCAACTGAAGGTGGTGTAACTAATGATTTTTAGTGGAAAGATTGCATTGCGAAATGAGGATTGATATAGGTAAATTTTGATGTTGAATCTCCAACAACTTGTTGGCAACAAGCCTAAAATAAAGTCATTTCCATGTAGTGTTATCTTTACGATTATTTAAAGAAATGAATAATTTTGATAATTTCACGAAAGTTAACCATGAAGATAGCACTACATCTCAACCACAAAATATACGTTTTCGTATATATATTCATCACAATTACCAGACACTACAGCAAATGAATAACTAACAATATTAACTACTTTTAAGGGAAGTTTACGGGTTTTATATGAAAGTTTAAGAGTTTTTAAAGTGAGAATCACGAAACGTTTTATGAAATGAAATTGGAGGATAGTAGCGTCTTCCGCTACTGCCTATACTACAATAATGTAAAATATGCAACCATTTATAGAACTTGTAATTTCGAACAGATAATAAGGCGTTCGTAGTTCATAGCTACCTTTATAGCTTGCAAATTTAGTTGGAATTCGCGTGTTAAAGGAAGCTCTGTGTGAAAACAGTTTTCATTGTATTAAGAACATTCGTTCGGCCAGTCCCGCATTTTTAGTGCAAAGATAGGAAATTTTTGGTTTTTGCCATTATTCTCTCAGCACATAGTCTAGACACCAGATTGGTTGGTATGGCTGGAAAGAGGGCACAAAAATGAACATTTTTGCTTTTACGACTTTTGAGCTATCTCTTGTGGTTAAGTCAGTATAAGCAAAAAACGGTTTTTTGGGTCCAAAAATGGCCGTTTTCGAGAAAATCAGTTTTTTCAAAATTACTGCCAAATCGTACGGACAATTTTGGCTTGTTTATACTCGATCGATACACAGTCTTATTGCACATTTTATCAATGCCTATTAGCCGGAGTTTGTTGCTCTAAGCTAGAGATTTGGTCGAAAAACCATTTTGGCAAAACTGCGATTATTTTGTTTTGAACACCGATTTCTCAAAAACTAACCAATGGATTCGCATGATTTTTGGCAGGATGAGAATCCGCACTATTGCGGAGGGACATTTTTCTTGGTTTGAGCTAAAACATCTCCAGTTGCGAAAAACTCAATGCAAAGTTGCGAAATTTCGTGTCACCGCACATTTAACAGATTTTCTTGACCGTTAAGACCTTCTGAGCCAAATCCAAAAAAATGTCCCTCGGTAGCAATAACAATACGTAACTGAACGAAGTATA